>JARFJB010001834.1:792500-1030000 GCA_036346205.1 Vesta saturnalis
GATTATTGCAGTTTTAACAATAACAGGACCGTGTTATACGAATTGTAATTTTAGAAGGCTATGTTAAATTTTCCGAGTGCGTCATTTCTGAATATTGTAAGAATATCATAAAAGAAGCAAATTGATCAAATCATCAACACAGAGCAACGACTAATTTTTATTACAAAATATTAACACCTACATAATGAAATTAATAGAAGAAATAGCAGAGTAACTTATTATAACTGTTCAAACACACCGTCATTTTGTTGCAGGCACTGTTGGGTTCGTTCCGTAAATGAATGTTGAACATCAATTATCATATCATAGGTCACTTGGCGAAAAGCATCACGAATTCTTTGTTACATATCTCCGCTAGTAGTTGGGAGAGTTTGGTACACAGTGTTCTTTATACAGCCCCAAAGGAAAAAATCTAGAACAGATAGGTCAGATACCTAGCCTCGTACAATCTAGCGACCAAGGAATCTAATATTTAAAAAATTTCGAACATTCAGCGTCGAATGTGGAGGTGCACCATCATGTTGATACCACAATCTAGGGACATGTTGCAGTAAATCGTTCAAGTCATGCTCAAGAAAGTGTATACATTTGGATGGTTCTCAAAAAAATGTGGACCAACAACTTGTGTTCCGACAATTCCACCCCACGCTTTTATTGACCACTGATCTTAATGACCAACTGCTCTCATGAATTCGGGATTATCGGTAGCGTAATGATGGAAATTTCGCTGATTAGGGCGACCTCTGTTACTCAAAGTCCGAAAATATGGTTCAGAGTTCAATTTATTATTAATCCACTCACAAAATTGCTTCCAGCTTTCTAAATCTTGCACACGTGCGTTTTGTATAATTTGAGTTGCCTGTTGTTTCAAACCTCCCTTTGCGCCTTTCGAAATATTCTTCTAATACATAGATCATATCAACATACTCTTCCCTAGAAAAATTTGTTCTGATGCACAAAACAGTGAGCCTATGCAGCACAACATGCAAATACTAATTTACTTCGATTTAATATGACAGATAATAGTTTTTGTTTTGTCTAGTTGCATCCACGGCCCTCTAAAGAATTACAATTCGCATAACGCGGACCTGTTATTCTTAAAACTACAATAACTTAAAAAGTGTCAACTTTAGGTATAGAAAACCCAACATAAAATTGAAAGAGAATTTATTTCTCTATCTGAATCAGTTACAAAATACAGAGTGTTCCATTTAAAAAAAAAATGAGTTATGACCAATCGAAATATTAAGTTATTGTAACATAGTAGCAAACAGCTTGTTTAACTTTTAGTTTTTCGGATGACGGTAGACAGATTTTATTTGTGGTTTGATTACGCCATATTTCTCCTAAAAAGTTGAATAAATCTGTAACGGCTGATCCTAACTAAAAAAACAAAACATTACCAGATAGGCAATTGATGACAGAATAAGAATATTTAAAAATACAGAAGGTGTTCAATTTAAAATATTTAAGTTGTATAGTGCTATCCGAAAATGCAACACCCTGTGGAATTGTAGATATTTGTAGGTTACGAAGAAGAAGCTAATACACAACTCTCATATTGACAGATTTTCTCTATCTAAAATAGTTACGGAGCAACACGAAAATTACTCATTAATTTTACACCTGGTATATACAGGGTCCGCCAATAGTGCGTGGACGAAGCTTTATGAGTTTATACAATATCGTTTTCAAAATTATTTATTGCAGGATGGTGTGGGATCTTTCGGGTTACAATTAGAAAATATTTTCGCAAAAGTTACTACTCGTATACAGGGTATTACAACACAAAGTTATATTTTTTTAAATGGAACTTACCGTATATTATTATAAATTTGGATTCCCTGGTTAATTTTAAGGGCACTTTATTCACTATATGAGGTATCTTAAACGCGCAATTTAGGCGCTGCATTCAATTTTTTGAAAATTTAGAGGTTGAAAAGAAAAATTGTAACAACCGTATTGAAAAATGTGTAACACTAAAATTTTAATGGTTGATTAGTCATAAAATCGTAAAAATAGTAATATTATCTTTTTTTAATTTTCGAGATATCGTAATGCAAAGTTTAAGATTTTCAATCATAGATAACTTGATTTTTTAAATGGAAAGGTATAGATTGTTTTACATTGTTAGATCGGAAATTTAATTACATTTTTTTTGATATAACATTGTTGGTATTTATGTTTTGCCGTTTTTTGATAATCCAGCTTTTTTACTGAATTTGCAAAGTTTAAGAGTTTTAATCATAGATAACTTGATTTATTTAAATGGAAAGGTATACATTGTGTTATAGTGATAGGTGGGAAATTTAATTACAATTTTTTTGATATAACATTGTTGGTATTTATTTTTTGCCGTTTTTTGATAATCCCGCTTTTTTACTGAATTTGTCGATTTTCGTAGGTTTACATATGTATGTATAATTGTTTAAATCACATCAAGCTATGAAAACAAAAGAGTATTAGAAACAAAATTCAGCAATAGTATCTGTTTTGTCATTTCGCGTGTATGTTCAAACGTAACTGAGTTAATTACTTTATTGCAGTGTGAATGTTTGATGCTTAACTTTACGAACATCATACACGTAATACGTTTATTTAAGAATTATAATGAGTAATTTTTTGCAAAATGAATTAGTTGACATGATATTTGTGCTTGGAGAATCAAACAAAAATTGTTTATTGGCCCGTCGAATCTACGGCAGCGTTATCCTGATCGAAGACAACCAAGAAAGAATCGTTTCGCAATCTTTTAGAAAGATTTGAAAGTACTGGAAGTGTTGGATATCCTAAAACGAAAGAGCTAAAGTTGTTACAAATGAAGAAAATGAATTTCGTGTACTTGTAGTTACAGTTGACAACCCCATGTTAGTATTCCGAAATTAAGTGACAATTAAGAAATCAGTCAAACTTCCGTGAGACGAATGTTAAAGAAAATAAATTTCACCCTATCATGTACAATTACATCAAGAGCTGAAAGAACAAGATTTTCAAAATCGAATTAATTTTTGCCAGTGGGTTCAACAACAGTTAAATGCAACGAAAATTTTATATCGGGATATTATTTACCGACGAATGTACATTTCATCGAAATGGATTTGTGGATTTGTGGATTTATTCAAATGAAAATCCACACCAATTTCGGTTAGTCTCTCAAAATAAATGGTCAGTGAATGTTTGGGCAGGTATATTCGGCGGAACTATTGTTGGTCCTTTTTTTCAATGGCACACTCACTGGGGTAGAATATCATAATTTTCTAGAAAACGAATTATATCATTTATTGGAGAATGTAGCTTTGGCTCAAAGAAGAGGTATGTTTCTCCAACAAGACGGGACACCTCCTCATCATGCCAGAATTGTAACCCAGTGGTTAAATTCGACGTTTCACGAAAATTGGATAGGAAGACAAGGACCGATACCTTGGCCAACTAGATCTCCCGATATAAATCCATTGGATTTTTTCTTTGGGGCTTTGTGAAGAATAAAGTATATGAGGAAGAACCAACAACTTCTAAGAATATGAAATTGCGAATTAGAAATGTTTTGCTACAAGTACTCCTAATATGTTAGATCGGGTTTAAGCTTCTTTTATTAAAAGAATTCAGTATTGTCTAAATCAGCGTGGTCGACAATTTGAACATTTAATTTAATATTATTTTCTTCCAAAATCGATAAATTCAGTAAAAAGTTGGATTATCAAAAACGGCAAAAAATAAATACCAACAATGTTGTATCAAAAAAATTGTAATTAAATTTCCTATCTATCAATGTAACACAATGTATACCTTTCCATTTAAATAAATCAAGTTATCTATGATTAAAAATCTTAAACTTTGCAAATTCAGTAAAAAAGCTGGATTATCAAAAAACGACAAAACATAAATACCAACAATGTTACATCATAAAAAATGTAATTAAATGTCCTATCTAACAATGTAAAACAATGTATACCTTTCCATTTAAAAAAATCAAGTTATCTATGATTGAAAATCTTATACTTTGCATTACGATATCTCGAAAATTAAATAAGATAATAGTACTATTTTTACGATTTAATGTAGCACAGTCTATGACTAATCAGCCATTAAAATTTTTGTGTTACACATTTTTCCATACGGTTGTTACAATTTTTCTTTTCAACCTCTAAATTTTCAAAAAATGGAATGCAGCGCCTAAATTGCGCGTTTAAGACACCTCATATAGTGAATAAAGTGCCCTTAAAATTAACCAGGGAATCCAAATTTATAATAATATACGGTATGTTCCAATTAAAAAAATATAACTTTGTGTTGTAATACCCTGTATACGAGTAGTAATTTTTGCGAAAATATTTTCTAATTGTAACCCGAAAGATCCCACACAATCCTGCAATAAATAATTTTGAAAACGATATTGTATACACTCTTAAAGCTTCGTCCACGCACTATTGGCGGACCCTGTATATATATATATATATATATATATATATATATATATATATATATATCATACATACAAGGTGTCCAGTTTAAGATGAAATGCATGGGGATATTGGAAACCGTTAGAGATACGAAGATGGTTAAATGGAGAAAAAGTTGCGTCATTATATGCCCAAGAAGTAACCATGGTTACATGTCAAAAAATCCCTTCCATTTACTAGACACAGGGTGATAACTGAAAATATGCGTTTTCTAAAAATCGCTATATCTTGTTTCTTGCAAGAGATACATCCACGATTTTTGCAGGATGGGGGTAACAGGTAGCGAGGATTTCAAAAATGATTTTGAAAAAAATCTAGGCGTACTAGATTTTGAGATAATGCACGCAACTTTCGATTTTCTTATGGACGCCATATTGGATTTTTGCATTTTTGAATTCTTCATAAAAAATGCTTTTCAACCATATATCATCATGTTTATAATCTGCCAATGAGAAAGTGTCAAATTACACAATTAAATTTATATCAAAGCCTTGACATATTATGTATTTTAATTAAATGAAAATTAATCTACAAATTAAACTAACTATTGAGAACAATATTATTGATTATTAACATAAATCATAATAATAAAAGTGACAAAAAACAACAAAAAATAAAATTTAATATTATACTGAATTTTACTATTAATTAATCAAATGCTCGAATAAACCTTCATTCTCCTGCAAACACCATCTACATCGAGTTAGCACTGCATCACAAGAGTTCCTTATCATCTCGCATTTTTGAATTCTTCATAAAAAATGCTTTTCAACCATATATCAGATGTTTATAATCTGCCAATGAGAAAGTGTCAAATTACACAATTAAATTTATATCAAACTAGGCCTTTGCCAATCAACCATCTATTCAATTATTGCAAGAGAATGGAGGTTTTCATTTAATTAAAATACATATGTCAAAGTTGCTTTGATATAAATTTGATTGTGTAATTTGACACTTTCTCATTGGCAGATTATAAACATATGATATATGGTTGAAAAGCATTTTTTATGAAGAATTCAAAAATGCAAAAATCCAATATGGCGTCCATAAGAAAATGGAAAGTTGCGTGCATTATCTCAAAATCTAGTAGGCCTAGATTTTTTTCAAAATAATTTTGAAATCCTCGCTACCTGTTACCCCCATCCTGCAAAAATCGTGGATGTATCTCTTGCAAGAAACAAGATATAGCGATTTTTAGAAAACGCATATTTTCAGTTATCACCCTGTGTCCAGTAAATGGAAGGGAATTTTTGACATGTAACCATGGTTACTTCTTGGGCATATAATGACGCAACTTTTTCTCCATTTAACCATCTTCGTATCTCTAACGGTTTCCAATATCCCCATGCATTTCATCTTAAACTGGACACCCTGTATATATATATATATATATATATATATATATATCTATATCTATATTTCAATGTAAAGTAACTCTGAGGATATGGTTCCTTATAAATAAATAAAACCGTCACTTACACCATTACAACACGTGGGAGGGAAAAATCTCTCCCTAGTGCTACAAGACTAACAACAACAAGATCATTTTCAGCATGAGGACCATGGAACTGATTCTCCACCACATCTTACGCAAGGTCCTTCCTCGTTGAGTGAATTTAAAACTAAGTGTCTGCGGTGGTTAATCTACTTTAAATAGTACAAAATAAATAGTACAAAACTACAATATTTTATTCTAATATATAGTTTTACCTACATGCATTTACAGGAATGTCCGCCGCACGTAAAATGAACACTCGTTCCTACCACTAGGTAAAAAAACATATACACACGCATTTAAGTTTCTTTAAACCCGAAAAGTCGCTTTAAAATAGCTTTTCCGACACTAAATCGCATTAACCACTGCACTTGCGCTACCCCACTGTTTAAAATATTACGCAAACAACTTCTGTTGAAGGTTTGTGGGGTCCTGGTGACCTTCCCTGCAAATTTAACCTTTACATTGAATGTGATACTGATGGAGGCGCTGCAGGTATAATACTAAGAAACAATAATAAAATTACCATAATAAAGTAAATTATTATTATGTATATTTACTTTTCAAAGAATTTGCTGAAATCGTCCTCTATATCACTATCACGTATAGATATGGTGGAGATTCAGGTATCTGGAGTGGTCGCTTCACAACATCACGCACTTCTTGCTCATTCTTCGTTTATTCGCAAACTATATTCTTGTAAATTCACTGTTAATACAATTTAAGTCTATATACAAGTACATCTGTTACCGGGAACGATCAGTCACCGGTAAAAATCGCAGAATGAAAAAACCAAGACCTGCAAGGGTCTGTCTGCGACATAATCCAAAATGAAAAGCGTTGCATTGTTTTCTTGATAATATCGAGGCACTTAAGTTCATAGAAACCCAAGTGCCTCGATATTATCAAGAAAACAATGCAACGGTTTTCATTCACAAGGCCAGCTGTACGAAAAAAAAACGATTAAACAAATTCATTCACATTAATTAATAAAGTTATTTCTATACAGTATTAAACAGTAATCCTTGTAAAAGGAGAGTGAGAGGTACCACGTACATATTTTAGAAAAATAAACGACACTGGAAAACGTTAAAACAGTTATCTATATATGAAATTAATAGATGGAAATAAATAATTAAATTTTCATTTTAAAACATAATTGACCTCCATTGAAAACAGTACATCGCAACTTTTATGAAAGCAAATCCATTATATCACTTTATATGAACTAGATAAAGCCATTGTAATACGTATTTTTCATTATGCTAGAGAATATTTCACTACTTCAATCAATAATAAAAGAATTTTTGTTTTTAGAGAGTTAACATATGCATGAATGCCATTTATTGATATAAAATTAATTGGTTTGTATCAAAAAAATTTCAATCGCATTTTTATTTTTAGTTTTCGTTTCTTTGTCTTTCATTTACAGGTAAATTAGATCCTTTCAAAGTCTATGGAAGCGTACATTATCTGCATACAGTATGATCAAAAACCAACAAATCTGTATATTGCAAAATAGGTATATGTTCAGCCAAGACAACGAATAAAAACTAAATATTAAACACGGATAATAAAAAAGCCCCGATTGTTAGTGTTTGTTTGCGCAAAAATTCGTTGCTTTTTATGTGGTATCTCATTAGCGCTGAATGCTATGAAAAAGTCAGAGCAAAATTTATCTATATACCCCATCCCATCCATTATTGTTTCATACTAATGTACACCGTAGCAACTTTTTTAGAGACTCAATAGTAGAAATAGGCTAATCAATCTAGGAATAAAAAGGATAGTTAGCGGAAATTTTAGGTACAGTCCTAATCACATTCATTCATTATGTTTTTTGAGTTGCTGAACACGAATCTGAGGTCAATTTTTTTAAAGGTTTTGGGCTAAATTCCGGTAATTATGCATTTTTTTCGAAAATACCATGCTTGCAAAATTAAATTAGACAAAATTTACTACAAAGTTACATATATAATAATTATTTCTACGATCAACAGTTACACCGCTAGAGCGCACTAAAAAGGCCAGAATTTCCAAAAATTAAAAAAAAAACGCTAAATACTAAATCCATACACTCTTCTTTATACTGCTAGTCTGTTGTGCATAGTCCAATTTTCGCTTCTTTAAAGACACTTATTCCAGTTCCAACTTACGCTTCTTTGTGGATATTACGTACGCTTGCGAAAGTGGGTTCTATTTTTCAATTTCCAAGAATTTGACTTTGAAGAGCTTGACTGAATTTAAGCAATACACGAACTACTTAACCTTGACCCGCTTTCACGAACTGATACTATTTTCAGATTTCCAAGAATTGTAATACGATACCAGCAAAAGTTTACCTTGAGTAGCTTGATTCAATTTAGCCAATACGAGAACCACCTACTTTTTAGCATGAACAACAACCTTTATATTTCCGCGAACTGATTCTATATTTATATTTCTGTGAATTGTAATATGATACCCTTCGGATCAATAAACTTTAACCTTGAACATGTATTTCTTAGAAATGTAATGTAATACCCCTTATGACAGTAATACGTTTTGACCTTGCAGAGCTTGGTTCAATTTAGCCTCAGCTGCGGTGAATGAGCTATTTGACTTGTTTTCTGTGGGTAAACGACTACCGCTTCTGGGAAAAGGTTACCTGGTGTTGGGAAACAGATCCTTGTTTCTGGAAAACCGCTATCTGTATTTGAGAAACGGCTATCTGCCTTTAGGAAACGGATTCGGTTCTCGGGGAAACTACCTCATCCTGGTCGTTAGGGCAGCAGTAGTATGAACCTACATACTGTAAGCATATTTTCATTATTACAAGAACCATCTAACCTTGCTGTATGTTTCAGCATGCACAACAACCGTATCATTCTTCATGTTTCCAGGAACTGATTCTACTGGTAGAATTGAGCAATAGGAACGCTCATTTGCTATTTCCAAGGAAATTTGACCTTGAATAGCATTAAGCCAATACATGAACCATTTAGCCTTGACTTACTTTTAGCATAGACAACAACCTATCATTCTTCATGTTTCCACAAACTGGTTCTATTTTAGATTTCTAAGAATTGTAATATGATACCCCTGCAGGTCAATATCCTTTCAGATTGAGCACTCTATTTTTAGATTTCTAAGAATTGTAATGTACCATTTGACCTTGGACTACTTTTTAGCATAGACAACAACAACTTGTCATTCTTCTTGTTTCCATAAAATGATTCTTTTTTCATATTTTTATGAATTGTAATATGATACCCACCTGCAGGTCACTAAACCTTGACCCCGAAAATTCTACTTTTTAGGATTGCTAAGAGTTGTAATGTGATGACTTTGAAATTTTTACTTTTAGATTTAAATTTCCCGACAGAAGTTTGCGCTTGAAATTTTGACTTGAAGAAAAATATGCCCTTAACTTGAAGATATCAAATGCTCTCCTTGGCCTATGTACGCGTAAAGCCAGACAAATGAGTCATTAATTGGGAATGCTGCTATTTCAAAGAATTGGCCCTTGAAGAGTAAGATCGGATAAGATCGGCATATCTCTACAGGTGACCTTGAAAATTGCTTTCTAGGAATTGTAATAACTGAACGAATAAATACCTATTATGTTATGTTTTTTTACTTACACCACACACTCTGCCCTCGCAAGTGCGGAAGGTAGAAACTACTCTAAAAGTGGCTTGGATACATTGAAACAAACGTGAAAGACGTCGCAAACACCAAAAACATATATACGCGAATATGCTGATACACACACACACACACACACACACACACACACACACACACACACACACACACAGAGCCAATAAAAGAACCTTTTCACTATGAATAGCTTGACTCAATTTAGCCAATGCAAGAATTATTTATGCTTGCCTGTCTTTTAATTCTTTCCAAGAATTTGATCTTGAAGATAATTTAGCCAATACAATGGTTTATATAAGAAAAATGTATCATCTTTGACCTTGAAGAGCATTTGGACGATACAGGAACCATTTAACATTGACCTACCTTTTAGCATAGACAACAACCCGTCATTCTTCAACGTATAACGCCCTCCTGTTTGAAGTCGGAGTGTTATTTTATATAACCGCCCTTCTCTTATTAAACGGGGTGTGGATTCTTACTATTTAGTGGGCTTTACACTGTCACCTTAAATAATTATACTAAAGCGGTTTAAGACGTATATTATTTGATAATTTACAAAATAATCATTGATAATAATATTGATAACAAACTACATATAATGGATATCAGCAGGGCTCCTTCTGCTCTCGCCTGGTTATTGGGTGCGAAGTCGTTTTTGTGAACAAATATGTTTATAGTATCTTAATCCATTCCCTACCTAATTTTGCCACTCTACAACAGACGGTGTGAAATGGAATGTATTCTTAATTTTTAGATTACGGTCCTGTCTTACAGAAGCGTATACGGTAACCTTAGCAGGTATGGGTCGGACGCGTCAGCGCAATGAACTCGAGTTGTTTCTAGGTCACGGGCGAAAATCAATACTTGCCTCTGCTTATGCGCATGGCTTATTTAAACTCTTCAGTATCTCTGGAGAGCTGAAGTTGGTATGTCGTACTCCAACGAAGAAATATACGCGGTAGATTCGCGTAAACAACGGCGAGCTTTGGACTATAATTATATTGTATAACCGGTTTGAGAACGCGTTTTGTTCTCAAAAAGCGTTTAGACGATCTAAACAACTGGATTATGTCCTAACGGCGCAACTAAATTCAATTATATACAAATTATAAAGTAAACGAAATAATTGTTATACTAAAATGAATTTACTTTTTACTAAGGTAACTAGTAAGATACACCAGGTAGTATTTATTTATTAACTACAGGTAAATATTGGATTATTTACGTATTATCTAATGTTTTAATTTCTGGCATATATTCTTAATTTATTTAAGAACGGTTTTGCACTAGATATTTCGCGATGGTTATTCAGAATACAAATTTATGCAACTGGTCTCTTGTGTACTTTTCTGCAATTAAAGACACCGGGTGTTATTGTGTTTGTCTGTATGTAGTGTATGTATGTGTATTAAGCGGGGGCCTTAGCGCCAACAGTAGACGGTAGGCAGCAGCCTGTCTAACCTGTTTGACTAAGAAAAAGGTCGTAGGTCTTTACAGCCCTGTATCAAACCTTCACCCTTAGGTGTTTACGAGTGACGTCGGGATCTACCCTGCTTGACACTCTTTCTGTATGTGTAATGTTAACGTTATAACTCATGGAGACTAACCCCGTCGTTATTTACGTTCTGTAGTGATTTGTTGTAAATTGTTAGATTTTATAACTCTACAACTCACGTATCTTTTAATTGCAGTTCGGTAACAAACTTTAGGTCGCCCGGCGCGAGGTGGTGCGCGTTATCACACGGTCGCGATGGACTCCTCGGCAGCTATCAGCAGGTCGGTGATTACAAGAAGCAATCGGTAACGGCGGTTACTGGATGTCAGGAACGGCGTGGCGGTCTCGGTCACGATCGAGCAGGTAGTTCACAACTATGTTTTTCTCTCGGGCAGCAGGGGAGATCAGACGAATCGATGCATCTGTGGGCGGCTTCGCGGCTACCGTGCGGGGGATGCCGTTATTGGATTGGTTTAAATTGCTCTGACGTGCAAAAACTAACTGGTTTTGAGAAATACACGTCAGCGGTGATTAATGAATTATTTGTGGTGCAATATCCCGTAATCTTTTGTAATTTGAAATATAGGGTGGTCCGCGATAAATTTATTCTGAAAAACATACGTAAAGGACGCTGGATCTTTACAAACACCTATTTTACTAGCCGTTTAGATTTGCCCTTTCACGTGACCTTGAAAATTGATTTTGATACCAGTAAATTTTGACCTTGACTCAATTAAGCCATGAACCTACCTTTAGCATACATTCGGTCAAATTCTAAGAATTGCTTGGTAAGCTTGAAGTTGCCTTGACCTTGAAAAATTTCAAAGGATCACTTGCACCTTTAACAAACTTGACCCATTCTAAGAATTGAGAATTGATTTCTAAAACTACCTTGACTCATACAAATTCCAAGAATTGCTTGGAATGCTGGGAATGTGTACGAGATTTGACCTTGCCCTTTCAGAGTGGTCCAGGATCCGCCCAACTATACTACTCCCGATATATATATATATATATATATATATATATATGTATGTATATAACCTTTCGACCAGATTTCACTGCCCATTCTCAAGTGTTCTTTCTGTTGCTCGTGTTACTCGAACAAAACTGTTGTTCTCCGTCAGGTGTAAAGGTTTTAATACTGCTTCACTTTCTCGTTTTTCACTTTCTCTTGCTTTCCCTTGGTTTCGTGTGACTAGTCCTTTTTGGATTTCTATTTCTAGTTTTCAATTTTCTTTTCTTGTTGTAATTGTGCATGACGTATTTTCCTGTTTTGTGTTTTTCTTTGTATGTTTTCCATGTTGGGGGAAGTCTTTGTGTGTCGTGTCGGGTATTGAGCTTGTCTACACGCTTTTCTATTTCTATTGCTTCCCTTGTAATTGGTCGTTTTGCATGTTCTATGTTGGCAATCAGTCTAGTATTTTTAAAGTCAGTAGTGATTGATGTATTTTTGACATGCTGTGCCAAGGATGACATCGTCTGGTCTTTATTCACCGCATTTTGGTGTTTCTCCATTCTTACTTGAATTCTCCTGTTTGTTTGTCCAATGTAAGAACTTTCGCAATCTTTATAAGGGTTCTCGTATACTCCTTAGTTTTCCAGATGAATTTTGGTTTTTGGATTTGTAAGTAGATTGCTGATTTTCTTCTCTGTGTTACATATTGCTTTTATGTTATGTTTGTTCAGAATGCTGCTTATTTTATGTGTAGTATCCCTCACATACGGTAAAAAAGCAGCCGCTATATACTCTTTGGTTTCGTCTTTGACCGCTGATTTTCTGGGTTTGTATGCTTTCTGAATGTTGTATTCCGGAAAACCGTTTTATCTTAAAGCCTGGTGAAGTTTTTTCTTTTCTTCCAGTCGATTGTCGTCGTCTGAGATTTCTGGGATCTGGTTACCAGAGTTTTAATAACTGACTGCAGTTGTGCAGGGTGGTGATGGTGATGGTCTTCTTTCGATACAGTGTGTGTCTCAAACGTCCATCTTTTTTCCTAGTCACAAGTACATCTAGGAAAGGTAACACTTCGTTTAGATGTTTTAAAAATCATTAAATGTCGCTGGTTTAAGAGATACAGCGTATTGAAGATTTAAATTGTATTATGAAATTTCTCAATAATTGAGAAAGTTTTACACACATGAATCTGAAAATTAGTAGTGTTGTGTTTATTGGTATGAGAAATACGAATTTGAAACTTCTTTTGACGTTGCTCCTAGATGGCGCTAGTTTCACCGTACTATTGAGGTAAATCAAAAAGTTTTTTTATCTGTTACGCTATGCTTGAAAAAGTAAAAAATCCAAAAAAATCGTTCAATTCTAACTCTTGCTTGGGTCGCCTAACTTTATCGGTTTCTGAGTTATTGGTGTTTAAAAGTTTTTATGTATTTTGTTCATTTTCTTACAGGCGCTGATATTGCTAGTTCTTTTTTTAAGGAGGCTTACGCCAAATAATTTAAATTTTAAGGCAGAATGAATGTGTTCCTTTGAAATTTCATCTTTCAAAAGAACACGATGAACTTCTTTCAAATAGTCATAGCCTATAGGGTTGTAGGAGCTTTGTTTTCGAGAAACGTATACAGTACCAACAAAACAATTTATTATAAACTATATTACTTAACTGGTAACACTTTATGGTTTTTTTTACTGAAACATGATTCTAGATTAGTTTGTGAGTTTAGAAGTTTGATTATTACTGGAAAAATCGTAAAGTGAGAGCTAATACTTTGGTGTTTTTAAAAACATTACTTTTCAGATTCGACCTATGGGGATAATAACGGAAGTGTCTGACCCGCTGGAAGCTGCAAAAGGTATTTTTCCCTGTTTTGTAGCACGGCACCATATTTTATGAGTATAGTTCTACCCGATATTTACCTGTGCAGTGTTCTAATGCCGTTTGAATCGGTTACAACTTTAATTTTATGCTAACCTAACGTTAAATCTAAAATACAATTTGGGTTAGGTACATTTTTATTTAAAAACTGTACAATAAGAAACCTCTTAATAACGCTGTGAACATGGAAATTACAAAAGAACACTAAACTACAGCGATAGAAAGTTTTCAATTGAGTTACAAAAATAATAAATTTCTGTTATGTGTTATGGTTAATAAAGAGGCGCTTGGTCAACTATTAATACTTGACCATCCACTCTGTATAAATTAACTTTATCCATATAAATTAAATTAAATCAACTCCACTATAAACACATAAAAATACAAATAGGTTGTTATAAGTAGAAGACGGGCACCATCCCCACTCCTTTTTTTTACGTCACAAGCCCGGCCCCCTTTCACTTTTTTATATGCCCACGTGGGGGACCGGATTTTCCACTCTTATTTTTACTCGCTTACGTGTAGGGCGTATTTTTTAACCCCTATTTTTGCACATCCACGTATGAGACCGCATTTTCAACCCTTTTTTATCCCTAATTATTTTTTATATACCCTCGTGTGAGACCGTATTTTCAATCCTTTCTTTTCGAAGGCCCTTTTCAACCCTAATTATTTTTAGTCGCTTACGTGTAGGACGTGTATTTTCACCCCTATTTTTGCACATCCACGTGTGAGACCGTATTTTCTACCCTTTTCTTTTCGGAGGCCCTTTCAACCCTAATTATTTTTACTCGCTTACATGAAGGACCGTGTTATCCTTATTTTTATGATTTCTTTTGGGGGTTAAACCTTATGGCTGCATTAAGGACCTTTTGACAGCCAGGACTTTTTTGTGGTTGCTAACGTGAGGACTGTATTTATGGGGTGGGGGCTGGTCTTGGCTTAGGGCTGTATTTAGGGGTGGGGGCTGGAGCTGTATGTAGAGCTAGGGTTGGAGCTTAGGGCTTGTCTAGGGGTAGGGTTGTTTTCTGGTAATTATCTTTAGCCTTAATTAAGATCCTTTTGGTTGTAACCCTGGAGGTTAGGTAATTGTGCTCTTTTAAATTGTATCTTGTAGGATACGCTTTCTCTCTCTCTCTCTCATGGCTCTTTCTCACTCACCACATGTAAACAAATCAATCTCAATCAATCAACCAATCAAAATGAATAAAATGGGATCATAACTTACAACCACACTCATATAGGTAACGGTAATAAAACGGCATGCTTAATGGTAGCTGATCATACCCTTCTCTCCCTCTTTCTCTATCTCGCACATGACTCTTTCTCAAAACAAAGCAAACAAAGTAATTAAGTAATTAACCAGATAAATCTCAAACAAATCAATTAACAATCAATCAACCAAATCAATAAAATGGGTCATAACTTACATTCGCATTGTTATAGGTGACGGTAATAAAACAATAACAGGTTTTAAGGCTTTATTATCGATGTTAAAAAATAGTAGTTTTACCTGCATTGGGTTGAAGTATCATCACTGTATATATATACACACACACAGATCCCAGGTATCCAGGCAGTTATTATTTAAAAAAGGTATGTATCAGCTGTAATTAAACATGTACATTTAAATAAATAAAAAACAAAGACTAAATCTTACTCGCTAATTCTGCATTGAAAACATATTTTAGAGGCATGATTCACATGTACTCAAACAACTGATTTCTGTTAAACATATGGCAACACTAAAAGCAACTTTCTGTTTTACGTTTATACGTATAATAGCTATTAAAGTTTTTCCTGTAATTTAATTTTAGGAAGTAAAAGTACTCATATTGTATATGTAAAAACCTTTAATACCTAATCAGCACACATATATATTTTTAACGATATATAGCAAGGATGACCAATAGGTCATTAATGTTTTATTATTAGGGGTTGTTCTGATGTACACACACATAGTTTATATTATGTATAAACAAATATCGTCTTGGTATTATAAATAAATAAAACAACAACAGTTTTCAAAGGGTAATTTATATTGTACATAGACGCAAGTTGCTTTTAAATAATGATCGATTACGCTGTTAAGATCACAGTATCTACAAAATGAAATAAAACACATTGGTACACACTATCAATATTAGGGAAATCATATACAAAAATGTAAAAATACATCAAATATCTGTGTGCCCGGATTGACAACAATTTTAAATTTAAAAAATTTTTACATTCAAAACACAAATATTTTAAAAATTTTGCTAACGCGGAAATTACTTTTTAAATAATTGAATCTTCAGGTTACGTAAAAACGATCTAATACCACTAATGTTACAGCATAATAATAAAAACTCATTAAACAGCGATTACACATTAAATACATTTAAAATATGTAACTTTTATACTACGTCTATTATTACGTAAAGATGAGATTATTCTTAATATTACTTGCTTTCGAATAGAGCTCTGGAAATACAACCGTTCTAAATCATGCTTCTTCTCTCGACATCAAAAAAGCTATACTAGTGATATGTATACATTAAGTAAGCATAATAGAGGATACAGCTACATTGCTAACGATTATTGATTTTTTTGCATGAGATTTTTTGAATGAGACAGCTTCGCAGGTATTTTTTAAGAAAAGCTATACACATCTCATGAGATCAAACGAGATTTTTGATATACAATCACCGCATCGTCTTCACCTTGAACTATTATACTGTAACAACCTGTAAAAGTAGCTAATAACCCTAATAGTTTTATCAGACATTATTACATTGGACACGAGGTTAGCCCTAAATTAACTGGTTTCAACACGGCTCTGCAAATGCTGCACACACTTCAAATCTTTCAGCTCGTTCGCAGAAGTTATACCGTATTCACTTCCTGCAATTTTCATCTGCATTCTGTTTGGAGACTGTAATAAGAATTCTAATACATAAACAGAATCTTCAATACTGTGATACGTGTAGCAGCAAAACACATTAGCTAGTTAGTTTCACCTCCATATTACTTTACATGCATGCCTGATCTCATCATAAATAAATACATCTGTCAAAAAAAAGCTAATTAAACATAACTCCATGGACTGGGTATAGCAAGCAACGTTGCCAATTATAGCTTTTAGTCAACACAATAGTGCCTACAACTACATACAATCGACTAGCACTGCTTTAGCACGAGGATCAAACGAAAAACACGTACACACGCACGCAAGCTAGCACGCTCGCACGTACACACTCACGCACGCACGAGAGCGCGAAAACACGCAAACGCGAAAAACACACTAACACAAAAAAATACGCAAACACGCTAACACAAAAACACACAAACGAAAAACGCTACCACGAAAACACGCTAACACAAAAAATACGCAAACGCAAAGACATACAAATGCGAAAATACGTAAAAACGAAAACACGCAAATACGAAAACACGCCAACACAAAAAACAAGCAAATCGAAAACACACTAAAGCGAAAAAAAAACTTGTAAACTTGCAAACATGAATCAAGACGGTGGAGCACCGTTAGGAAAAAAACAAGTTTATTAACAAAATTGAAGGAAAGCTTAACGTTTGAAAATATATTATTATTATTATTATAAACAACAATACATCATTATTATTTAATAACATGCTTTATCGGTTTTCTTCTTCTTGAACCTTGATTCGTTGTCATCATCATCATGATTTTGAGATTTGACCTTCACCCCTATGTCATCGCTCTTCTTTCTCTTCAGTGAACCATCACCATCATCTTGAATGTGAGATACATTCAGCTCAATTACGTCATCCCTTTCATCATTATCTTGAACGGTTATGTTGTAATAGTTTATTAACAAGTCAGTAAAATCTCTAATGTCCGCTGATGTTGGCTCATAAACAGGAGAATACATTGGTTAGTGTGTTTTTCGCGTTTGCGTGTTTTCGCGCTCGTGTGTGTGTGTGTGTGTGTGTGTGTGTGTGTGTGTGCGTGCGTGCGTGCGTGCGTGCGTGCGTGCGTGCGTGCGTGCGTGCGAGCGTACGTACGTGCGTGCGGGCGTGCTTACGTGTGAGCGTACGTACGTGCGAGCGTGCGTATATAAGTATAAAAGTATAAAAGTTACATATTTTAAATGTATTTAATGTGTAATCGCTGTTTAATGAGTTTTTATTATTATGCTGTAACATTAGTGGTATTAGCTAGTTTTTACGTAACCTGAAGATTCAATTATTTAAAAAGTAATTTCCGCGTTAGCAAAATTTTTAAAATATTTGTGTTTTGAATGTAAAATTTTTTTTAAATTTAAAATTGTTGTCAATGCGGGCACGCAGATATTTGATGTATTTTCACATTTTTGTATATGATTTCCCCTAATATTGATAGTGTGTACCAATGTGTTTTATTTCATTTTGTAGATATTGTGATCTTAACAGCGTAATCGATCATTATTTAAAAGCAACTTGCGTCTATGTACAATATAAATTACCCTTTGAAAACTGTTGTTGTTTTATTTATTTATAATACCAAGACGATATTTGTTTATACATAATATAAACTATGTGTGTGTACATCAGAACAACCCCTAATAATGAAACATTAATGACCTATTGGTCATCCTTGCTATATATCGTTAAAAATATATATGTGTGCTGATTAGGTATTAAAGGTTTTTACATATACAATATGAGTACTTTTACTTCCTAAAATTAAATTACGGGAAAAACTTTAATAGCTATTATACGTATAAACGTAAAACAGAAAGTTGTTTTTAGTGTTGCCATATGTTTAACAGAAATCAGTTGTTTGAGTACATGTGAATCATGCCTCTAAAATTTGTTTTCAATGCAGAATTAGCGAGTACGATTTAGTCTTTGTTTTTATTTATTTAAATGTACATGTTTAATTACAGCTGATACATACCTTTTTTAAATAATAACTGCCTGGATACCTGGGATCTGTGTGTGTATATATATACAGTGATGATACTTCAACCCAATGCAGGTAAAACTACTATTTTTTAACATCGATAATAAAGCCTTAAAACCTGTTATTGTTTTATTACCGTCACCTATAACAATGCGAATGTAAGTTATGACCCATTTTATTGATTTGGCTGATTGATTGTTAATTGATTTGTTTGAGATTTATCTGGTTAATTACTTAATTGCTTTGTTTGCTTTGTTTTGAGAAAGAGTCATGTGTGAGATAGAGAAAGAGGGAGAGAAGGGTATGATCAGCTACCATTAAGCATGCCGTTTTATTACCGTTACCTATATGAGTGTGGTTGTAAGTTATGATCCCATTTTATTCATTTTGATTGGTTGATTGATTGAGATTGATTTGTTTACATGTGAGTGAGTGAGAAAGAGCCATGAGAGAGAGAGAGATAGCGTATCCTACAAGATACAATTTAAAAGAGCACAATTACCTAACCTCCAGGGTTACAACCAAAAGGATCTTAATTAAGGCTAAAGATAATTACCAGAAAACAACCCTACCCCTAGACCAGCCCTAAGCTCCAACCCTAGCTCTACATACAGCTCCAGCCCCCACCCCTAAATACAGCCCTAAGCCAAGACCAGCCCCCACCCCATAAATACAGTCCTCACGTTAGCAACTACAAAAAAGTTCTAGCTGTCAAAAGGTCCTTAATACAGCCATAAGGTTTAACCCCCAAAAGAAATCATAAAAATAAGGGTAACACGGTCCTTCATGTAAGCGAGTAAAAATAATTAGGGTTGAAAGGGCCTCCGAAAAGAAAAGGGTAGAAAATACGGTCTCACACGTGGATGTGCAAAAATAGGGGTGAAAATACACGTCCTACACGTAAGCGAGTAAAAATAATTAGGGTTGAAAAGGGCCTCCGAAAAGAAAGGATTGAAAATACGGTCTCACACGAGGGTATATAAAAAATAATTAGGGATAAAAAAGGGTTGAAAATGCGGTCTCACACGTGGATGTGCAAAAATAGGGGTGAGAAAATACGTCCTACACGTAAGCGAGTAAAAATAAGGATGGAAAATCCGGTCCCCCACGTGGGCATATAAAAAAGTGAAACGGGGCGGGGCTTGTGACGTAAAAAAAGGAGTGGGGATGTGCCCGTCTTCTACTGTTATATATACGAATTGCAACTTATATGAGAGGTACCATAGATATCTTACTTAATAACTAGGTATCCAGAGAATATTATAGCGTTTAAAATACGAGATAAATTGAACATTTCAATGAGGTCGAAAATTTACAAGTTGAGAGTATTTGGGCATGCGCAGTTGTATCATTAGAATTGCCAAGTTCAATTTTTGATATCAATTGTAATTGTCAAAAATCGTTTCACTAACCTCGGTTTTTCGAGTTTACTATTAGTAGAAGTGAAATATGAGAAGCTGCATAGTGCCTTTTTGTCAAAATGACAGCAATAAATTAAAAGAAAATCTACAATTTTTAAAGTGAGGTCACAAATAATTATATAATTACAACTATTTGCCTTCTTGCACACACGGCGGCTTATGTTTACACAGTACAGTATTCACCATAGATAACAAAAGATAGATGTCTATGCCAATGACTTTACAAGGTGACAGTAAAGGTGGGTTCATGCACTAGCGGATTGCGATTTGAGGATTGCGATTTCCGCAATATTTTTTTTGTTTGGTTCATGCAACAGCTATTTCACTCGCTGAAAGTAGGAATTTTTATAACGCCAAGTAGAGAATTATCTAGATACAAGTTGGTAGAAACCATACATAACTGTTCTGTATAACCGTATTTTTTATTGCCTATATGATTTACTTGTTTGTTTAACAATGGAGAATGTGAATTACTTATTACATGTGGAACGTAGAAAGGTTGTATGTGCATGGTTGTTATACAATAGCAAGCAACAGAATAACTATGAAAAACAAATTTGTATTTTTATGAAGATTAGATGGAGTAGGTGGTGTCCCGCGTAATATACTTCATATAAACGCATGCGTAGTTCAATATTATATTAGCGGAACTCGCAAAATATTGAAATCTTTTCAATTTTTGCGTAAATCGCAAAATCTTGAACTAGCAAAATTCCGTTCAAACTGGGTTCAAATTCAGCCAATCAGAACAAGTTTAGTTTTACGCAAATCGCAATCTGCTGGTGCATGAACCCACCTTAAAAGTGCCACCAAACAACCTGGGGAAACGCTTTTGTAAAAGCGCGCGAAATTTAAATTCTGCACTCGGACGTAAATATATTTGCTTACGTTTCAAAAATGGACAATGGTCCTATTTTATTAAGAGACCCGATATATATCCAGTGCTTTAAAATAAGCAATTTGTTGCAGTAGAATCGTATAAATTTTTAAAATGAATGTTAAGTTTAAAAAACAAAAATTCAAACGAAATTTCAACAAGGTTTAAGTTTTTTAATTACAAATTACAGAAAGTTTAAGTATAAGTTGTCGTAAACAATTTAACTCATCATTAGAGGAAACGGTGAACAGATGAAGCCTTATAATAATAATAATAATTTAATTTTCATATGCCTATAAAGAATAGAAATAGTCAACAAAAAATGTGTAACATTTTAAAATGACACGTTAAAATATTTTCTTACGGAATAAAATCTGTCTATCATTGGTACAGACAGTGGTAAATGGTTATAAATATTGAGTGGCATCACGTTTACGTATTACAATATATTCTATACAACGTAACTTGTAGTGACTGACGTTTACAATTTTATCATGAATATTCCGCCTAACATACATAACAGAATTTAAAATATAAAGTGATGCATAGTAATACAATGGTATATTATGGTAGACATATTAGCAAAGTTTCTTAGTCTCCAAATTACAAAACAAGATGAAGACAATTTTTTTATCAGATTGTTAATATGACAATTCCAGGAGAGATTACAATCTATTGGTGCTCATAAATAACATGGATAACATACCTACTTATCCAGCTTACATTTGCTTTTTACAAAAGTAGATTTTAGCAATTCAAATATTGCTTCATTAAATCCTGATTTAATGTCCACTTTGTTTAAAAAGCCAGCTAGTGTTTGTTTTGATGGTAACACAAAAATTGAGGATAACAATCTATATGCTGATTCGTTTTGTTTGTATAACCCCAAAGCAAGCGTTTTATTAGCATTGGTGAATTTTCGTCCTTTTGGCTTCTTCTTATCATTCTC
Organism: Vesta saturnalis; assembly: GCA_036346205.1. NCBI lineage: Eukaryota > Metazoa > Arthropoda > Insecta > Coleoptera > Lampyridae > Vesta > Vesta saturnalis. The sequence continues at coordinate 814,586 of JARFJB010001834.1, forward strand.
CCATTGACATTCAATGAATCTTTTAGCCACAGAATCCATATTCATTGTATGCAAAACTCTGCTTTCCTGATACAGTTTTGCGGCTTTCTTTAATCTGTCTCTAAAAGAAACGGACGATTTTTTCATCCTTCCGGCCTCTCTTCTCAACTTGACAATTTCACGATATAAAATTTCTTTCTTTGGTGATAAATGTTTTTTCATGGAATAACCAATGGAATCTAGTAATATAGATCTTTGTTAGGATCCTTAAAAAAATCTCAATTTACTTATACCCCTTTAGCGTTTGTTTCGTAAAGCCAAATGATCATATAATAAATGCATACAAACAAAGCCTGAATCAGATGTATCTGCATTAAGCAACAGCAAATTATAGTTTCTAGGTATGATTGTCATGTAAATTTTTTTCCTATTTGAACTTGTAAAACTTAGCTGAAAGGATCACATTTGATTCAGGCTATCCAAAGCTTACTGCAATTTGCTTTTTAAACCCCACTTCGTTGTTACCAAAATTTACTAGTATCATGAAGTAATTTCTTTCTCACAATTTTAAATTTCAGTAATAAATTATAAGTAAAAATTTTAAATTTTAATTAAAATGAAGTTCTATTTTTAAAACATTTTTTTTTATGATTGTGGACCTGAACAGGCTAAATTTGGCCCATCGCGCTAAAGTACTCAGGAACACTTAGGAGGATGGATAGAGGGATAATGAATTGCCAATAGATGCCTATGAACAGCTACCTTAAATTTTCTCATATCATAAGTGAGAGGAAAACAGGAACTAGGGAGATCATTCCAGAGTTTAGAAGCCGTGTAGAAAAATGTGGATTGCGCCCGTTTGGTACGACAAGTGGAGATTTGTACTGCATACTGATAATGTGAATGAGCGAACCGAGTGTTTCTCGCAAAGATAGCCCGAGATGGTATCAAATAATATAATTCAGCAGCACAATAGCCGTTGTAATAACGATAATACAAAGAAAGAACTGAAACCATCCTTCTATGATCAAGTGACTGTATGTGAGAAGTTAAGGACGGGTCATTTATAAGCCTAATCGCTCTCTTTTGAATACGATCAACGATATCGAGAGCGTATTGGGGAGCACTAATCCAGAGGTGAGAACTATATTCCAGATGAGGCCGAATTTGGGCCTTATACAGCAGAAGGAGTTGTCGAGAGGTAAAATACTGCTTAGATTTGTACAAAAGGCCTATTTTACGAGCAGCTGTTTTGGTAGCTGACAGAAGATGGTCAACCCATGAGAGATTTGAAGATACAGTCATACCCAATAGAGTAATAGAGTCTGAAAACTTAAGAACTGAGCCATTCATACTTACAACAGGAAATGATCGATCTTTTTTGGCGGACACAAGGCAACACTGAGTTTTGTTAGCATTAAATTTAACTAGATTATTGCTTCCCCATTCGAGAATACGTTGAATATCTTTGTCGATTAAATTTGCCATTTCAGCTTTAATTCCATGATTTGACATAGAAGGCGGATTATCTCTATGAGTAGACTGTGATGAACTACAGTGAAGAGTGCTAACGTCAGCAAAGCAATGGAATGGTTTAGTTATTGAAGAGATTAGGTCATTTATGTACAGCAGCAAAAGTGTAGGCGCTATAACGGATCCCTGTGGTACGCCCGCGTTAATGCTAACTTCTTTTGAAAAAAGGCCATCAACTACGACACGTATTCGTCTTTTATCAAGGAAACTAGAAACCCAGTTGATGAGCGTATCATTTAACCCAAACGAGGCGAGTTTGGCAAGTAAACTCTTATGCTAAGCTTGGTCAAATGCCTTTGAGATATTTAAAGCGAGTACAACAGTTTCACCGGACTGCTCTACTGTATTGTTCCAAACTTGGATCACATATGAAAGAAGATCGCCTGTTGAACGACTTTGCCTAAACCCATATTGGTGGTCACTAAGGAGTTTGTTAGTATCAAGGAACGTGAGCAGTTGCTGATTGATGGCTTTTTCCATGATTTTAGACAAAACGGAAGTGGTCGGCAGTTTGAGGGATCGATCTTATCGCCTTTTTTGGGAATAGGTTGAACATTTGCTAACTTCCATGATGATGGGAATTCCCCGCAAGACATATAGATCGTATAGAGCTTAGATAGGACTGGTACTAGTTCGGGGGAACATTTCTTTAAGACAATAGCTGGGATACCATCTGGGCCAGTCGCGTTATTGAGATCAAGTCTACTGATGATCGATTCCAAGAGCTTATACCGAAAATTAATTGGTTTCATAGGGTATGTAGAAAAGTTGACTAGGGGCACATCTTTTCCAGAATCATTGAGACACAAGTTTGATGCAAACAAATCCACAAAAACGTTGGCTTTGTCTGCAGAATCTGCAACTACCAATCTGTCAATTGACGTCAGGGGGGAAATGAAGATGTTCCAAAGTTTTTACTAATGGTTTCAGCTAAAGACCAAAATTTACCACTGCCTAAAGGAGATGTAGCTAGTTCATTGCATTTTCGTTGTTCGAACAACTTTTTAGTTTTAGTGATTTCACTTTTTCAGATATTTCTAGCACCAACGTATTCTACATGACTTACGACCGATTTATTAGATTTCCATTTAATGTAATATTTATTTTTTAAAGATATTGCATCAGCACAAGCCTTATTGAACCAGGGTTGAAAACGTGAATGACCTATACGGTACTGTTTTTTGGGAATGTATAACTCCATTCCCATGAGGATGACTTCAGATACGTAAAGAGCGTTTAAAACAATATTCACGCTATGGAAAGGTTGCAAAGAAATTCCGTAAATCATTCCATCAAGCTGACTTAAAACACCACAAGGTCCTATCGGTTTTGCGAACAACAGTGGAATTAGGTACAGTGGAAATGATTTCTATTAGACAATGGTCGCAAAGACCTAAAAGCGAAAGAACGGAAGTTTTATAAACAAGAGGGTTTGATGTAAGAAAGAGATCTAGAAGATGTGGGATATGGTTAGAGTTATCAGGGATTCTTGTGGGTTCAAAAATCATTTGTGTGAGATCACATGAAGTAGCAAATGTCTCTGCATTATGGCTAGCGGGATTTGTAGTAGATGAAAACTGAAGCCAATTAGAGTTATGAACATTGAAATCGCCTACAATTGAGATATCGCAAGATGGAAACTGAGACCGGAGATAGTCAACTTTCATACTAAGGTAATCGAAGAAGTCTTGAAAGTTACTGCCATTAGGAGACCTATAAATGCAACAGTAGAATTTCACAAAATTAGGACCAGAATGTTTAGGTGGTATTGAGGAAATTGCAAGTCGGGTGACTCGGAACTTTCAGAGGAGACTTGTGTTTCAGATAGAAACAAAATATCAGGTTGTAATTGTTCAAGATGTTGGTGAATAGCATTAGGATTAGACCTGATACCGCGGATGTTGCAGTGGTGAATTAGAAAGTTGATACTTTCGATGACCGAGGTCGCTTGGACCCTGCCCTCCGGATATCCGAATGGGGCAGGATTCTACGTCCGGAATTTATTACCCAAGAAACCACAGCCATCTTATTTTTTAATTTGGGACTTTTAATCCGATAGGAAGACAGTGAGGGCGAGAAGGAAGAATAAGGATGAGAATAGATTAAGGATGATGGAAAAGGTAACCGGCAGCCCTTACCGAGCTCAGAAAATCGGAGACCCAATATTAAGGAGCCCATGGTAGTGGTGGTGGTACCTTCCCGGCTGGTATGGAGTATACATGCCTACCACCTGAAAAACATACTTGCGTTGGGGGTAGAGTGGCTAATATGTTAGATTGCTCAATGATTTTAAGAATATACTCCCCATGGCTTTCTGTAATAGAAATATCTTCGGTCGATGTTGATGAAAGTGGATTATCCATGATTAAAACTAGAAAAAGAATAAATTTTTGCTTTAAGAAGATATGAATAAAAAAAATTAAACTTGCATTTTCCTGTAACTGCCGAAACTTCGACTCCATGCATTTGAAATTATCAATCAACTATCTTAACTGCATGAAGCAATTTATAAAGCAATATTGTTAAAAACTGACCTGGTAATTTTAGCTGTGTATATGCTGTTTTTGTTAGTTTATTATTTGAAGCAATTTCCTATTTCCACATAAGTTAATCGACTTTTTAAACATACCCCTTGTATTTCCTTAGATTCGGAAAACGATGTTTACATTTTTGAGTCCCAATAACCAGAAACAGCACAATATGAACCGCTCATATTATACGCGTTAAAAAACCGTTACACAGTAGAAAATACGAAGTATCAATGCAAACCGTAGATTTATCTATGATTCAAACACAATAACACTTAACACATACCATAAACATGACAGATAATCTCCACGTGACGTGCAGGTTACAAAAACAAATCTTATTCGAATTTTTTCGGAAAGACTCGGTGATTCAAGAATAAATGAGACTTATTCGGATTTTTTTCGGTGATTCAAACGCCATATAACGAAATTTGAAGTACGTACACGTTTTCGTACTGGAGTTATCGAGGATACTAACATACATCCACACATCCAAACAGACACACACACAGACACACACACGCATACACACACACATACACACGCACCCACCCGCACACGCACACGCACACGCACACGCACACGCACACGCACACGCACACGCACACGCACACGCACACGCACACGCACACCCACACGCACACTCACACGCACACGCACACGCACACCCACACGCACACGCACACACACCCACACGAACACGCACACGCACACCCACACCCTCACGAACACACACACACACACACACACACACACACACATGAACTCAAACACGTGCGCACAAATGTGTGCACTCACCCCCCTCCCCGTGTAGACATTATGGCCGATATTGACGAAACTTTGTTAAACGTTGTAAAATAAGCTAATAATTCGATTTAGTAATAGTGAAAAAGACCTATACCTACATATAATATATATATATATATATATATATATATATATATATATGTGTGTATGTAGGTTGGAAGGTAAAATTGAAATTGTTGTTTCATCTGTCCAGAGAAAATTCATTATTCCATGCAAAATTATATATGACTTATTAACACAGTTATTTCGTCATTGCGATTCATTGGTTACTATCGCAAGGCTTAGAAATGTCTTACATGTACCATCTGTAGTAGGTGAAATGGTTGTCACTTCGAACATCTGTCCAAAGAACCTAAAGAAGTAATAAATTTGCTTAATTTAAGTTTTTTCTAGTGGCGTTTCAACCTAAAGGAAGTTAAATTAATTTAAAAAATAAATAATTATGGTTACGTGACCAGGGCCGGCCCTAGACATTTTGGCGCTCCGGGCAAAACTTGAATTTGGCGCCCCCCTCTCCGTTTATTAAAGTAAATCGCATGCTCCCATAACATAAAGTCAAGAAAACGTTGAAAAAAATTAAATAAAAAAAAACATTTTATTGAAAACTCGATCATTAGGTAACAGGTATGTAACAGATAAGCAATTTACCACTAAGGTAAAATAAAATAACAAAAATTAAAATGAACTAATGCTTACTAATATCCTATAATATAAATGAATGCTAACTAACCAAAGTATTTAGAATGCCTTTTTCTAACTTTTCTTTCGGCAAACTCACGAACCAGTGATTTCAAGTCTAATTTGTCACTAATTTGGTGTTCTATAGCTATCATTGCCAATCCATTGAGACGATTTTGCGTCTGCATCGTTCTGAGATAATTTTTATTATTTTTAGTTTTGAAAAGCTTCTTTCCCTGAAGCCACAGTGACTGGCAATGTAAGTAGGATTCTTAATGCTATACTGAGGTTTGGTGCAAGTTTAAGTGTAGCGATAAACTTGAGGACTTCAACGGGGTTTCCTTTTTGTTAATAATGACGAAACAATGCTTATTTCATCGGCCAGTTCCAGGGCGTTAAGATCGCTTGAATTTCCATCAGTTAAAACTACTTCCAAATCTTTGCAATAAGCCAGTAGCTCATTTCTGCGCATGTCTTTTAAACCAAAAATATTATACAAAAAGCTGAAATAATTACTGTGAGTATTTAGCAAATTATATCTGGTTTCAAGGCATTTATTGCTTGATCTACAGTGTGAAAGAAAAGTTCTATTTTATATTTTTGTTTGAGGTCTTGAACGGTTCATCCGGGCCCTCATACAAAACGTTTCGTGTTTTGTTTCTGATACGATGACGTGGTGTGGTGGCTTCGAAATTAGCTTCCACGTCCACCTCTGAAGCAAGCTCGGTTGCTTCTAAAATGATGCTTTCAAAAGCTTCATCTGATCTCAGATTTTCAAAGAAGAGTTTACAGTTGTTAAGCGTATCAATAGCTTGTGATATATCAAAATGTACGGTTTGCAAAAGTTTGCTGATGGGATTAATGCGACTCAAAATTTTGTACCAAATCACAATAGAGCATATAAATTTGAACTGCTTCAAATTATTTAATAATCCGCTAGCCTCGTCTCTAATCATATTATCGATTTCTGGATCTTCATAAATACTGTACAAAGCATCGTAAATTGGTCCAATTTCAAATCGCAGAGCTTTTAATGAGTCTACTCGACTTTCCCATCGCGTATCACTTAATGGTTTTAGGGTATAACTATCAATATATTTAAGTAATATTGCCCAACGAAAAGTTGACGAAGCAAAAATGTATATAACTTTTGAACAATATTGAAGAAGTTTGCAGCCTCAAACGAGGATTTTGCCATATCGTTTACAACCAAGTTTAGCGAATGACTGCTGCATGGAACATAAAATGCTCTGGGGTTTATATTTCTGATTCTTGTTTGTACTCCGATTTTCTCCTCTCATATTGGAACCATTGTCGTACCCTTGACCGCGCATGTTCTCTACTTTAAGCTCATTTTCTCTAGCTCTTCTACTAAAACCTCCGATAATTCCGCAGCTTTTGATCTCTCAATGGGTAGAAAACCCAAAAGTTTTCATTGATTATCACTTGAACTTCAGACTCTGATTCTTCTATGGAAACATATCTTGCCATAAATGTCATCTGTTCGACTTTACTTGCATCGGGAGTACAGTCGAGAATCACAGAATAATACTTGGCCTTTTGAACTTGTTCAATGATGTGGCGCTTTATATTGTCATGCAACAAATCAATTATTTCATTTTGTATAGTTTTTCCTAGATATGTAGCTTTGATTTCTTCTTTATTAAGAACCCTGCGAACGTGTTCCTCCATTTTTGGATCAAACTCAGCCAATAACTGAATGAACTTCAAAAGTTTCCATTATTGTATTCATAGAGTTTATCTGTTGTTCCTCGAAAAGCTAGAGATCTCTCACCTAGCATTCTAACGACTGATATAATGCGTAAAAGAACTTCGGACCAGTGATTTATCTCAGAATCAATGAGCCTCTGAGAAACTGCATCTATTGTTTTACCCATTTTCAACCGTTGCTTTAATTCAAGCCATGATTTTAAACAATCAATATGCGTTTTACCATTTTCATGGTGTGCTAAAGAGTCTCCTAAATGCTTCCAGTCTTTAAATCCTCGATGGCCAAGAGCGCTAGTGCTAGATGGGGCAGCAAAAAGTCGACATGGAAAACAATACAAGACGTTTTGAAATAAGGAATATACCATCCATTCTCTTAAAACTTGTTCTCCATTTTTAAGTGCTTTCTTGTAATATTTTGGTGAGAATCTTCTATGTTGATCATCATAAGGAAAATCAAATTTATACAAAGGTGCAGCTGGACCACGTTTAACCAAAAAAACTCTATCTGCTTCGCGCATGATTTCGGGCCATAATCCTGGGTCAGAAGAGATAATTGGGACTGTAGTCTCTTCTAAATGTTTTTCTGAGGTCTGCACAACTTGCAGTTTTTTATTTTGGAACTGCACGGAACTGCATCACTACTCAACAAACTCGTTTGAGGTGAATTAACTAGCTCAGCAATGCTGACGTTTGCGTCCAAAGGGGGATTCATATCGGGAAAGTCAGTATCCAGGTGCATGTGCTGGGCGTTGTTTAAATGTTGATCGGTAGTGGGAGCGTTGAGACTACCCTCTTTCAAAAAGTTCTGCAGGGCACCTGACTGTTTTTGAAGCTGTGTTTGCTTGTTCAATCTCCGCTTTTAAATTGGCTTCCAGAGGGTTTTTCTTAGCATCAGACATTTTGGTTTCTGAAACCAATTATCAATCCGTATAACATGTATATTAAAAAAATTAAGCAAACTAACAACATTTTCGTAAAGGAGAGTAAATAGGCTTTGATGTAAATTATAAAAATACAGAGTGTCCCATTAAAGTTTTTGCGAAATCGGCCTTTGAAAATCGTCAATTTTGTTTCTCCTATTTCAGGTAAATTTTAAAACTTGGCAACACTGTCAAAAAAATTTAAAAAATGATGAAGTTCTGTGAAACCGCACATCGATACCATTTATCGTTTTCGAGTTATAAGCAGTTAAAATGTGTCAGTTTATAGATGGACACCCTGTATAATAAATTGGAATTTGGTATACATTTTAGGCAAGGCAACTAAAACTCAATATTAAGAGCAATTTAACCGATGACAATACCCACAGGGTGATGCCCCCTTGCTTACTGCAACGCTTCTAACCCCTAATAATTCGAAAAATAAAATCCTAATTCAATTTAGAAACTTTTATGTTTCCAGTGTTATTTAGGACAAATGTGCGGTTTTGAGACACATTTAACAGTATACCTATAGAAAATTAAAATAATAGTAGAAAAACAGCGTAAAATGACCATGTTTTGAACAGTTTTCAGCATTTATCTCGAAAACGGTACATTTGTCGTAAATAAAACCATAGACATAAAAGTTTCTAAATTGAATGAAGATTGAAAATTTTCCCAAAAATGTATCACCCTGGGACTACTAATTCTAGTACTACTTGTACGCGATTTTTGAAAATGAAAATTAAAAAACTTACCTTCACAAAAGACAAACGCACTCACACTGGACAATTTGCAATTGCACAAGCACTTTTAAAACTTTTGTACAATAATAAAAAAACTATTTTATTTCGCACCGGCCGAAGTCTAGTAGCAAATAACGCATTGTTTTAAGTCAACTTCCTTATATATGCAGTTAAAAACTCCTGTGACATCTTATTTCTTTTATCATTTTATTTCGTTTGTTTATCTCGGTACGTGTCACGTTACAAAAACTAACACCTGCACGTTCCTTTTTTAGTACTCGAAATCGATAACAAATTCCTATTTATAAAAGGTAAAATTAAATCTGCATCGAAACCGAATTGAAATTAATTCATCCAAAATTATGAAAATAAGGAGTTTAGCGTAATTAAGAACGGTTCTTAAATTTAAAAGTTTGGAGGTGAATACACGTAATACATTTATAATCTGTTTAATTTATGTACGTGTTTTATTACAAAAACATGCATCTGCACTTTTAGAATAAAACATACCTCGTTCTTCCACATCCACGGTTTACCTTACGCTTACGTTAAGATTAAATGCGTTCTCTATAGTTAAATATTTCGTTCACTTTTTATTTAATTAGTGACGGATAAAAGCCATTTTAAAGTTGTTTCGAAGCGAGCCTAGGGGCGCCGCTAGACGCCCGACCCCTAACGAAGTTAGGACAAGGAAGGCAACGCCTTCCTTGATGATTTTGGCGCCCCTAGAGCTTTGCGCTCCGGGCGGCCGCCCGGATCGCCCTGCCCTGGGGCCGGCCCTGACGTGACATCTCACCTTACTTTTGAATAAACCGATATATTACATATAATTTGTCTAAAATTAGAGAACCACTGAGTAACCCTAATTGTGTGCAGATGTGGTAACAAACGTAGATCATAAAAATATTGTTAAACAACCACTACAACTCTGGTTTCCTTTTTTCTTGATAAGAGTTTATGGATTATTATCACCAACACAAACACCAAAAAAGCAATCAAACAACCCACTCCATAAATCACAAAAAGTACATACAAATGTACAAAAGTAAGTGCTAAAACTTCTAAGTTTGTGCGTAAAGGCTCAATAGCATAATCTAAATCTGTGCAAAAGTTTTTTAATATTGTAATGATTTTATTTTGTGTCCTAATAAAATAATGTCCCTTTCGCATTCTTATTCTGCTGGAAACCGAATTTATAACCACATTATCGTTGTAATAGTAGTCTTATAATCTTCTTGCCATACACTGATATCTAAATCCGAAATTAATGTAGTACTTTCACGTTCAAATACCGTAAGATAGATTGCATCTACTTTGGTATCATTTAAATAATGGAATGTACGTTTGATTCTAGAATATAAAGTATGTTTAGGTTCTTCTGCTTTGAAATAGGTAGAGAGACTGTAATATACAAGGTGTCTGGAAAAATGTGTGGAAATCGCAGGGATTCAGATAGAAAACGAAAAAATAACATGACAAGTTCCTATACATTTTTTTTCTACAGACCCTCCCTACGGAGATGCGAGCTCCTGAAGGACGCCGCTGGAAATAAATTTTCTTGAATAACTTTGAAAGTACTTGATATAATTTAATAAAAATTTAGTATGATGCTCACTTGTAAGAGGCCTCTTAAAACAGTATCCTTGAAACATATTTAGCTTGTTTAGTTTATCAGAGATGGACTAAGTTGTATATCTTAACGCCTAAATTTTTAACACCCTGTACGATAAAGATCTAAAAAAAATATTTTTCGGTAGCTTGAACCTTTACCTGAAGAAAGGTATACTTGTTTAATGTCGATAAAATGAACTATTTTCGAGAAAAACAAATAATAGACGAATTAATGTTTCATAATTAATAAATTATTAAAAAAAATTAAGCCAGTGTTTTTTCGAATTTTTACTAGAAATCACTTTTAATAATAAATTAGGAAAACTAAATTAAACATATTAATTATTTAAAAAATAGAGAAAGGTTCAAACTACTCAAAAATATTTAGTTTAGATCTTTATCATACAGGGTGTTAAACATTTAGGCGTTAAGGTGTTCAACTTAGTCCATCTCTGGTAAACTAAACAAGCTAAATATGTTTCAAGGATAGTATTTTAAGAGGCCCTTACTAGTGGCCATCATACTGAATTTTTATTAAATTATGTCAAGTACTTTAAAAGTTATTCCAGAAAAACTTATTTCCTGCGGCGTCCTTTAGGGGCTCACATATCCGTAGGGAGGATCTGGAGGAAAAAAAAATTATACGAACTGGTCATGTTATTTTTTCGTCTTCTATCTAAATCCGGATACCCTGCATATGTATTATATAGTCTGAGTTAACCAAATCTTCAATATCTTTTATTGTTGTATTGTATTTAGGAACTGATAGAATATTGAACAGGTTTGATGTAAATGCAGTTTGAATATGAATGCAATAACATAAATAAACCACAACAAGCCATTTCATTACTCCTGTTGTAGGTATATTATTTATACCAACTCATAATAAAAGTGATGTAACGTTACCAAACACCATTAACAACTTTTCAGTTTTATTGGTATAATCAATGCTTACAACAGAAATCCACCAAACAAAAACTATTGAAATACGAATATGTATCTATAACAATTAATCAGAGTACAGTGTTCTAAAAGAAAATGAAAATAATTGATCAATGGGGTTGTAACAATAAAAGCACATTGATCAAAGTTTCTAAGATCATTTTCATAATATATGCTTATATCGTGACCACACATTTGTGATTTGAATAATTTTGCTGTTTTTCCGCACTTATTTTCGGTTTCATGAGGATTACATGTGTAAATAATCTTCATGCAACGTTACTATCGCGTTAAAAATGTAATACACATGCGTTAGTTTGTAGAAGGTAAAACAAAAATAAATTTTCCTCTTAGTGATATTGATCTGTCCCAAACAGTGCTTGAGTTTAGGTGTTCTAAAATATTTGTTAAGGTATTAAACGAATGAGTTTGAATTACCCAATTAGTTCCTCCATAGGTGTTATCTGTTTTAGTTACATTTTTAAATGGATCCACCATGATAAGAAGATTATAGGATAAATGAGTAACGTAGTCACTTTGATCGTCAGAAACCACATACACTATTTCACCCATTTCAAAAGTGTGTTGCATTAAATCCGTAATACAAGAAATTATTAGATTTATTATCCGTTTTACTAAGTAGATTTCCTTTGGCTATCTCTAACATATTTAAAAATACCCATACTATTGAAATGTACATTTTTACTCACACACTTAATAAACAATGATTCATATAAAGGATGATTCAAAAAGAGCGCCAATTTTGAATCGCTCGCCATTTTGTTGTTTGTTGCTTAACAACATAGTTGTTTATAAAGTTGACATCTGCTAATATTCCGATTTCATTCTGTGTGTTAAAATGGAACGCTTTTCTACTGAGCAACGTGTGTTAATCATGAAAACATTTTATCAAAACGGAGAAAGCTTTGCAGAAACTGTCCGACGACTTCGTACGATTTTCGGGCGTAATGAAGCTCCGAATGATTCAACAGTGCGCAGGCTTATAACAAAGTTTATTGTAACAGGATCAACACTCAACATTAAAAATTCTGGTCGTCCTAGATCTGGCCGGTCTGTTGAAAACATTGCTGTAGTTCGTGATAGTGTCAATACTGGAAGAGAGTTTTGACATATGCCCGATGTGATTTTCCATTCCTAAATTGGGAAGGTTTGATTAACAGCTTTATATCTTTTGTAAATGATTTTTTTTAAATAAACTTTGTTTTTTGTTATAATTAAAACCGGCGCGCACTTTACGACTACAAGTATTTTTACAGAATATAGATAATGTGAAAATAATATACCCTCATTATTCTAACATTATTCACTGTCATGTTAAAAAACAAACAAAAAGTAAGAAACTAATGTATTGAATATAAAGCAGAATTATATTATAACAAAAAAGTTGTCTGTTTCTTTAAATCACCATTGATTTACTGTCCTTTCTATACTTATGTGCAATGAGGCCACTATTCCCCTTACTCCCAAACGTTACACGCTGTCAGTGTGATGGATAGCTTCAATAATTTTAAAAATAAGAATATTTACGCATCAAGTCTAATTATTTATGTCTACCTAAATTTCTTTTACTTATTCAATATTTCACTGTACTATATTGTGGCTATATTACATAACGAGGGTGTACTATACTTTTTCTGCTCCTATAATAAATTTCTTTATTACCTTTGTATGTTTTATACACGTACCTAATTGTGTAATGAACGATCCCATAAACATTTTCAATTTCCACATTAAAGGTTAGAGCAAACATTCGAGCTAAAAATATTAGAGCTCATGATCCCCATTGGTTTTGTTAGTTACCTTGAAATTATACAAATTAACCCCCACTTCATTTATGGTTAAAGATGATATGATATTTTATTTGATTATGAAAAGTTATTGTTCCATAGTAATGTTAAACACAAATAAAGTACTAACTGAGTAGTATCTTTTAGTTAAAGGAGGTAGTGGTGTATTTTTATAGTTCGAACTAGTGACAATTATGAACAATTCTTTCAGTTTACGTAATGGACTATGATACTAACTTTGGTTCTAGGCCTTGAAAACGTTCAAAATTCAGCCCCCCGACTTCAACCCTCTAACATTTTTAAAAGGTGTGTTGATGTGGATGAATCCATGCCTGTAATTATAACATAGCATTAAAAATCTGCACAAATCATTTACCAGCGCTGTATTGAAACAACGTTTTGGGGAGTTGACAAATATAATATTACATGTCATACCGTAACCGTTTCCTTCTCAGCGGACTTCTCAGTGTCTTTGACGTCACTCGTATTTCCCCCACGGCTACATCATGATCTAGTGTTGTGCAATAATCATTCACAAAAATCTCGAATATCTTAGCTTGTGGGTTCATGATAAGGCGAGTTCGCAGAGTAGTAATATAAGGCCGGAGCTACTCCACTTCAAGGTCACCCATGTAAATCTTATGGGATTTATTTCAAGGTCAAGTGAGTTTTTTCATTATGTCAGAACGCGCTCCACGCCTCAAGGACGTTTGAAGCATGCTTTTGGCGGGGAATTTAAATTTTTGGAGCAGGTCAAGGTCAAAGTAAAAATAGAAATAGCAGTATCATCTTCATCATCATATTACAATTCTTAGAAGTCTAAAAGTGTAGTAGTCAAGGTCAAAGATTATTGATCTGTAGGGATATCGTATAACATTTCTTAGAAGTGTAAAAATAGAATAAGTTCATGGAAAGAAGAAGAAGAAGAAGCCTAGGTTAGCGGTTTTGAAGGATGTAGATTTATAATAAAAAGGCTTCCTTGGGTGTGTGTGTGATTTAGTATTAGCAGAAATGACGAAAATGGTAGTATGCAAGATAGGAAACGCAAGAAAAGAACAAGTATTAACTATTGTGGAGCGAAAGAAGAGGTTGGAGGGTGTTGATACGAAAAATTAAAGATTTAAAGGTAGATTTAGAGGTGTACGCATTTTCACATATAAATTTCTAATGCTTGTTTTTAAGAAAAGTATGTAAATTTTTTTAAATCATGTAAAATTTGGGATTTTGTTCTTCCAAATATTAAGTTACCCAATTAGATGTTTCATTACGGAAATTTGTATCCTATAAAAAGAATCTTTTAAAACTGTATTTATGTATAATATTTTAACGAAATAAATGAATAATCATGTAACAAAAACAAATTTCATCTTATTAAAACTGTGTTGTAGTTGATGTGAATATTTTACCTTAAGGAAAAAAAGAATTAAAACATTTATTTTCACAACCTCTACACATTATAGGTGATCTGAATATTTCACTATAAGAAATAAAGTAAAATAGAAAAAATAAACATTTATTTACAAATAACACTAGTCTAACAATTATATTATATAGTGATGAGAACGTTGGAAATGTACGAGGTGAAGCTGAAGATGAAGAGTTTAAAAATAAGAAGGGTGCAAAATAAATAAATAATGTGTTATGAAGTTTGATTTAACTATATTATAAAATCATAAGTTCGCATTTTCGCATATAAATTTCTAATGCTTGTTTTAAGAAAAGTATGTACATTTTTAAAAATCATGTAAAATTTGAGATTTTGTTCTAAATGTTATTATTATGTTACCGAGTTAGATGTTTTATTACGGAAATTTGTATCCCATAAGAAGAATCTTTTAAAAACTGTATTTAAGTATAATATTTAACGAAATAAATGGATAATCTTGTAACGAAAAACAAATTTCATCTTACTAGAACTTTAGTGACATCAAAGAGATTTTGAACTTGGAAAAATTGTGCAAAATCGTTATGCAACTACTTATGATTTTTTACTGTTTATGTTTAATTCCACATGTAAAATTGCAATACTTTTTTGATGCATAATCTCTACACTTTATAGTTATAGGTGATGTGAATATTTCACCTTAAGGAAAAAAGTAAAAAGAATTAAAACGTTTATTTTCAAAACCTCTACACATTATAGGTGATCTGAATATTTCACTATAAGAAAAAAAGCCGAAAAAGGAGTTAAACATTTGTTTTACAAATAACAACAACAACAATTAAAACTACTTTAGAAAAAATAATAAAAAAAACTAAACTACACTAAACTACACTTAACACTCTAAGGATCCATATTGTCCAAGGCACGAAACACTAGTTCTGCATTCCGACCAGTTTTTTCGGCCGATGCCAACTCGTCCCTGGCCTCAGCTAACTCCTTAGTTAACCGGGCCACACGATTGCTAAGTTCAGCCACACGATCTTGGTTCGAAATGCAGAAATCACGCAGTCACACCAAATTTGTTTCCCGCGGATGATGCAGCCTTACCGCGGGCTCGGGGGGATGACACGTCTCAGGGAGTTGGTGCCCTTGCGAAGGCATGTCGAGCAGCAGGAGGTTTTTAACCCCACGCATCCACGCCGGCGATGCTACCGCGGTAGTAGCAGGAGAGATACTGTAAGTGGAAAATGAGTCACATTAATAATGCAATCATACATAAATTAAGAAATAAGTAACTTACTTTTCGAAGTAGCGTGCAAAATCTTCTTCGACATCACTGTCCCGGATACTTATCACAGGAATATCTGCAGGTGATGATAATGGTGGTAGTGGCTGCGGTAGTGATACAGCAGTACTACTAGCTGGCTGCACCAGCAAGTGCTGCAGTATTTGTGGTTTTTCGTTATTTTTCTTTTTCAAGCTCAATTTGGTTTTTTTGGATAAAGACGTCATTCTAATGTATATATGTATACGTGTGTTATTGCAATGTAGATGTACATATAATAACTGAATAAGAAGTGCAATGTTAAACGTATATATAGGTGTAGGTTTTGTTAACGTTGGCAAAACAAGCGGAAATGGTAAGGGAAATGAACGAACATATGTGAGAGTAGTTCGTTAACTTAAATAAGGTTAAGGGACTAAACCAAGGTAATTATGTGATCTATAAAATTAGTAGCAAAATTGTTGACAACAGCTAGTATAATCAATTGGATGTCAAACTTTAATTGTTGGCAATTTTATATAATTTTGGAGGGTGTCATATTACATTATATTGAGGTAATTTTT
Source organism: Vesta saturnalis (assembly GCA_036346205.1). Classification (NCBI taxonomy): domain Eukaryota; kingdom Metazoa; phylum Arthropoda; class Insecta; order Coleoptera; family Lampyridae; genus Vesta; species Vesta saturnalis. The sequence goes on from JARFJB010001834.1 coordinate 831,101, forward strand.
GAGGTGTGTCAAATTACATTTCATGGCAATTTCGGGGGTTGTCAAATTTACATTTTTCCCCAATTCTGTGGGGGTGTCAAATTACATTTTTTGGTAATTTTGGGGGTGTCAAATTACATTTTTTTTTGGTAATTTTGGGGGTGTGAAATTACATGTTTTGGTAATTTTGGGGGTGTCACATTACGTGTTATGGTAATTTTGGGGGTGCCAAATTACATTTTTTGGTAATTTTGGGGGTGTCAAATTACATTTTTTGGTAATTTTGGTGTCAAATTACATTTTTGGTAATTTTGGGGTGTCAAATTACATTTTTGGTAATTTTGGGGTGTCAAATTACATTTTTGGTAATTTTGGGGTGTCAAATTACATTTTTTGGCAATTTTTGGCAAATTTTGGGGGTCATTCACCCCACGGGAAATGCCCAAAAAATGTCAAAAAAACTTTAAGCGCTTTGGTTGTCAATCTTTTACGATATTGAAAGTCGGCCTTGGTTCATTATATATATATATATATATATATATATATATATATATATATATATATATATGTCTTATGCGCTTTATTATTTTATAACCTTGCTCTATTTCTTATCTTTTGAAGGACATCAATGTTCCATAAACTCGTTGACCATCGGGTTATTGTACCCTCTATCGTTAACTTGAGAAGGTACATAAACCGATGATGTACGGTAAGATGGCAGATATCGCAGCTTAAAGTTAAAGAGCGATTACCTTCCGACAATTGTCTTTGTAATAGTTCTAAAGTGTTTTTGTAGTCTGAAAATAGTTAACAAAACGGTCACTCCCCAGTTACGCTGATTTTTTAAAATTGTTCGTGTTGTTCGTGTGTGTCTGTGTGAATTAAAATAATATTTGTTTACATTTAATATTATAGCTTCTAAGGTAAATAAGCAGTTAAAATAATTAGATATGAATATAAATTCGGTTTCTGTTACAAGTAGTGAATTAATTAAGGTAATTCGCAAAGCTAAGGATGAAATAACCAGGCATATTCATATGTTAAGAAATAATATCAGGACTTTGAAAAAATTTATTAAAATTCAATTGTATACTGTAAATGAAAATCCAAAATGAAAATCCACTTAGACTTGAAAGTAATTTATCAATTCTCAAATGTTATCTAGCGAAATTAAATCAATTAAGACAGACTTTAGATAAAAGAGGCGCTGGTGTAGCAATCAGTTCAAGTAACTTGCAGTGGCACGATGTACAATCTTGCTTCAATGACAGATTACTTACAGGTATTATAGTCAATTTGAATATTAAAGATCCGCTAGTATTCTTGAAATGTGCTTATAAAAGTTTTTCGAGAAAAATTAATGTAATGTTACGACAATCAATGCTTAAAGTAAATGTCGTTTTAGCATGTCATTTCATTCAACCTCAAAACCTTGAGCTTGACTTAAAAACGTTTGCTTCCAAAAATGAAATTATAGATGTTGGTACCGATCTTAAACAATAGTACAAAACGCATGTATTCGATAAACTTCAGGCAAAATTAGAAGAGTTTGCGGAAAGGGGTTCGGGATGGGCATTACAAGAAATTTTACACTTAAAGGTTAATATTAACAGTTACATTCCTATAAGGGGAGGTGTTTCGACGTATGTTAAAGTACCTAATTTTATAGCAATGAAGCAGGCAGTTGTTAATGTAAAAAATAATGATGAATACTGTTTCTTGTGGGCCATAGTATCTGCTTTATTTTCAGTACAAAATGATAGAGTTTTTAGTTATCCTCATTTTAGCGATATTTTAAAATATGAATCTATTCAGTTTCCTATTAAATTAAACGACATCGGCAAATTTGAAAAGTTAAACAACCTTTCAATTAACTTATATTGTGTAAAGGGTAAAAAAGTGTTTCCATTTTTATTAAGTAAAAACCACATGAATAACAGAGAGTCAATTAATTTACTGATTTTACCTTGCGATTCAAATAACAAATGTGGTGCAGAAGAAGGTATACCAAGTTACATTAATAGTAATAATAATACATTTTATCACTTTACTTGGATAAAAAGTATGTCAGCTCTGTTTGCCAAGCAACTATCCAATAGGGATTATAAAAAATTTCTTTGTAATCGATGTCTGAATCATTTCTCTACAAACATTCTTTTAGAAAAGCATATAGCTCGTTGTCACGAAATTAATACGTGTTCCTCTAGATTACCGATGAGTGACGATGAAAAATTTTTAGAATTTAAACATTTCACATATCAAGAAAAAGTATCGTTTGTCATTTATGCAGACCTTGAAAGCATACTTGAAAAATCCTCTCGGGTAGACGATGAAGGAAGTAATACACGTGTATGCCAAAAACATGTTCCCTTTAGTATAGCTTATTATTTGAAATGTTTTTATAACGACTCATTATCTAAATTTCAGTTGTACAGGGGCGAGGATTGTATTACGTGGTTTGTTAATGAATTATTAAATTTGGCGTATTGGGTTAACAATATATTTCATATGGTTGTACCAATGGATAACCTAACACAAGATCAGATTAAAGATTTTGAGAATGCGGTAGTATGTCATATTTGTAGGAAACCATTTACGGGGGATAATATTAAAGTTAGAGGCCACGATTATTTGACAGGAAAGTATAGATCCGCGGCACACAGAGGTTGTAATTTAAATTTTAAGGTGTTCCATGTTATACCTGTAGTGTTTCACAATCTTAGTGGTTATGATTCACACTTTATTATTCGCGAATTAGCAAACGGTTTTCCGGGCCAGGTCAAACTTTTACCGTTAAATAAAGAAAAATACATTTCATTCACCAAATTAGTCAACAATACAAGGATACACTATAGGTTTATTGACTCCTTTAGGTTCATGAGTAGCAGTATTGAGAAATTGTCATCATATTTGGAGAATGATAAAAAAAATATTACCCGATCAAATTGTAATAGTGATAATAAATTTAATTTATTAGTTTGTAAGGAGTCTTTCCATATGAATATGTTGATTCTTGGGATAAACTTAATGAAACTACTTTACCTCCAAAACTGCATTTTTAGTAAGCTTCAAAACAAAGATATTACGGATAAAGATTATATGCATGCCGTTAATGTTTGGAATACGTTTATACTTGAAACGTTAGGTCAATACTCCGATTTATATCTAAAAACAGATGTTTTACTTTTGGCGGATGTTTTTGAAAATTTTCGTCGAACCTGCTTAAGCGCATATCAACTGGATCCTCTTTATTATTATACAGCGCCAGGTTTGGCATTTGATGCAATGTTAAAAATTTCTCAAGTTAGATTAGAACTTTTTACCGATATCGACATGGTTATGTTCATCGAAAGAGGTATTAGAGGAGGAGTATCGCAGTGTTCCAACCGTTACGCGAAAGCTAATAATAAATACATGGGTGAAAGCTACGATTCTAGTATCCCAACGAGCTTTTTAATTTATTATGATATTAACAACCTTTATGGAAGAACAATGAAAGAATTTTTACCATATGGGGAATTTTCTTTTATCGATGAGCCGAATATTGAATGCATATTAAATAATCCTAGCTATTCAGACATTGGTTACATCATAGATTGTGACTTGGATTACCCCACAGAGTTACATGAGTCCCATAGCGATCTACCTTTGGCACCTGAGCACATGATACCCCCAGCCCCATATTCCAAATCCAAATTAAAGAAATTATTGCTCACATTGTACCCAAAACGTAACTACGTTCTTCACTATAGGAATTTAAAAATGTATTTAGAGCAGGGATTAAAACTAGTTAAAGTTTTACGTTTCAAACAGTCGGCGTGGTTAAAAACATATATAGCTTTGAACACAATGTTAAGGCAGGAATCAAAAAATGAATTTGATAAGAACTTTTTTAAATTAATGATTAATAGCGTTTTTGGTAAACTTATGGAAAATGTTCGCAAATATAAGGATGTGCATTTAGTCACAAAATGGGAAGGTCGCTTTGGGGCTCGCGCACTTATATCCAAACCCAATTTTCACAATTGTACTATATTTGACAACGACATGATTATAATAGAAATGAACAAATTGGAAGTTTTTTTGAATAAACCTATATATGCAGGATTTTCGGTATTAGATGTTTCAAAAACCTTTTTATATGATTTTCATTATAATTATATTTTAAAGAAATTTAAAAATAATGCCAAACTCTTGTATACGGATACAGACAGTCTTGTGTATGCCTTCTCTGTACCCGACATATATCAGAGTATGAAAGAGGATATTAATAGATTTGATACCTCAGACTATGATCCCGATAACGTTTATAACATTCCATTAGTTAACAAAAAAGTGCCAGGCTTAATGAAAGATGAAAATGACGGTAAAATTATGTTAGAATTTGTTGGTTTACGCTCAAAAATATATGCATACTCTGTTAACCAACACAAAGTTGTAAAGAAGTCCAAAGGTTCTACATCGGCTAGTGTCAGACAAGTTACATTAGATGATTATAAAAGGGCTCTGTTTGACTATAACATTGTAAAGCGTCACCAGCGTCTTATAAGATCAAAAAAACATTCGGTGTTTACAATAAAACAAAATAAGGTGGTTCTTAGTCCTTATGATGATAAAAGATTAATACATTTTGGGTTAACTGATACTCGTCCTTGGGGATTTAATGTTACATGATCTTATACTCTTCTTTTGTTGTTGTAGAAATCATAAAATGAGTAATCAACAATCTCTAAAAAAAATGGATGAGGAATTGCAACATTCCTCGCAAGAAATTTATAAGAAATTTTTGAAGCATGCCTTAATGGGGAAGGGTTCTATAGAGGTTTATATTCTAGTTGCTAACATACTTCAGAACATTGTAATACCTGATGAATGCTTTAAGTGGTATGCTGAGAATGCAGATGGAGCGTGTATCGAAACGATTAACACATTATTTAACGTGAAGGTTAAGTTAGACCGTTATATTAAAATGTTATTAGAAGTTTGTGTAGAAAAAGATTTTATAACTGATATAGAATTAGAAAATGTAATTGGTCAAATTAATGTTTCCTTAAATTTAAAAATTTCTTTTAAAAGATTTGTATGTAACTTGCTAAACGATAATGATAATTGCTTTACACCTAAAGTACAATATAGTATCGAAAATATTAAGAAACATTATCATGACATTACTTGGGCTACTAACGAATTTATTTCAACTGCTGCTTATTATGCTAACTGTAAATCACTTAAGCTATATATCGATGTAATTAAGGAGCAAAACTTTAAATACACTTTTGAACCGTCAAAAAATTATGAACATTTCACAATATACAACTGGATTCTGGAAAACGTTGAAAAAGGTCGGAAAGGAGAACGGTTAGGTTGGACAAGCGGACCTGACTCTGGGAAATGGCCATCAGTTAAGTTTGAGGACTACGAAGACACTTTAGGTCTAATACATAAGATAATTAGATAGATTAAACAAAAAATTATGTATATATCAGTGTTTTTATTAATAAAAAAAATAAATTACAATTTGTCTTTTATTATTATTTTTCTTACAGAAATTACATCCTATGTTAGTCTGTACCTTAAGTACACTATATTACAATAATTTATTATTCATATTAGTCGATACCTATACAAGCCGGACATTTATATCCGTTATTAAACCAATAGTTATGGTTTCTACAGTAATTTAAGTGTTCCAAACTGCTTGTTGTTTTTACCGACATTATTGAAATACAAATGAGCTTATTATACAATCCTCTATTGCTTATAAATTTGAGTTTTTATTTCTAGTTAAGTAGTTAACAATAATATGCTTATAAAACTTTATTGTCATCGTCGATCCACGAGTATTCGTTTAATCCCAACCATTTTACGTACACTTTATTCTTCTTACGTCGAATGACCTTTTCCACCAAGTACACATCCGGATATTTAGCTTTTTGCAGTTCCTGTCCATAAAATCCACCTAGTATAGGTGTATCTTTCATGTCTTCTAGCAAGTACGTGACCGGATTGGTTACGCGTACTTTAACAATCTTGAAAAGTTCACTAGACCAGTTTGGTATATAACCTTTATCAAAGATGCTTTTAAATTTACTAATGCGGACTATGTCACCCACCATAAACCGATGGTTTTATTAAAGATTTTCAGATTCGAATATACATTAAGCTTTGTGTTAGCATTTACTTCGCTAGGTTTCATTCCGATCGTTCGATGTTTACGGTTATTGTACTCTGTCGTCACTTCTTCGAGAAGTGGACCAATCCATACGTATTTTCCATGCACCCCAAATTTTTATACAGGGTATTCTTGATTGTCCTAATCACTCTTTCTGCTATGCTAGCCTTTTTAGTGCTGTAGGTGGAATAGTGATTAATGTTATGTTTTATCATCAGGTTAGCGAAATGCTTATTGTAGAACTCTTTTCCAGCATCTGTTTGAAGATTTTTGGGAGTCCGTTCTTTAAAATGGTTTGCATAGCTTTCATAACTTCTACCCCGTCTTCGTCTTCAAACCTCTCGTCCATAGGTATTTAGAGAAACAGTCGATAACTACCAGGATGTATATGTAGCCCTTATTCTGTTTGGAGTAAGGTATAAATTCAGCTAAATCGGCTTGCCATAGATCATCGAATCCCTTAATAATAGTGCGTCTACGAGGGAAATTTTTGCGTGCCGGTTTATGCAACTCGTTTACCACTTGTTCCATCCTTCCTTATCGTTCCATCCTTTACTTAACGTTTCTTTAGTTGCATTTAAATCTGCTTGTACTACCTCAACATAATTACGAGCATCATTTATAAGCGACGTCACTAACTGAAGACAAAACTCGAGGTAACCTTTATTTATGGCATCGGAGTCTTCTTGAGGATCGGCTACCGCTCTTAAGCGGTTCCCATTTAAATGGAACCTCGTCAGTTGATAGTGCTGTAAGGTTAGCGCGTCTTGAGGTTCGATGGGATCGGCTACATTAGTTAAATGCTTATTTTCGACATTAAACTTATCGTCGGTAATGGAGAATTGCGATTTTAGCAGTTTATGGAATTGAGCGTGAACATGAGAGCGTCCAAACTTGTCCATCATTGCGCGAACTATAGTTGACTAAAAAAGTTTTCGGAGGGTTTCTCAATATATCCATCTTCGTATAGTTCTTCCACGACTGATATGATATCATTAACGAGCCCAGTATTACCGGCCATTTTTCAGCCACAGGACCTCCAAATCTTGAATCAATTCATGCACGTTGTTCCAGTATTTGTATTCAACTGGTCGTCCAATTTCTTTGAATATTGTAACTTCACCCCCCTTTTTCTCCTTCACCTCCACCTTCTCCAGTAAGGGTTTAATTATCCCTGTATATTTTTTGGCACGTGTACCTTTCAATTGTTCATCCGGGTTGTTATCACGACGAGCTGCATTAGTTGCAATTAAGATTTGTGTATAGTTCGTCTCGTCTTCGCTAGTTATTAGACGTTTGTCTGGTTCATTCATTATTATTAGATCATAAAGACCGCTCGTACCATTATACCGAACTCCCTTAATAATCAAATCCTTTCCGTCTGTCTTTACCGGTGTCTTGCCAATTGCCCACTTATCGCTTGAAATGTCGTAAAGAACTCCATAAGTGGTATCAATTGCATTCGATGCATCGCTTAGCATGCGTTCTATGTATATCCGTGGTAATGGATCATATTGTTCCAGAAATTCTCTCGATGCAGAGGTATTGAGTGAAATAGAATCGGTGGTATTCGCTACATGTTCTTCTTCTTCTTCTTCTTCCACTTGGGGTGTAATTTTTCCAATCCCACTAGTCTCGAGGAACGATGGTGTCTCTTGACGCAGAGGATTTCTTTGAAAATACGGAAGTTGTGCGAATGGACTAACATAATTACTACTACTACTAAAAGAAGATGATCTTCGTTTGTTAATTCCTCACAAATGATAAGGTATTGACGGTGTGGTACCATACTGCTGAATCGGCGACCTTTTCTTTTTGATAGGGGAGGAATGACGTTTTGGTGACGGTTTTGTGAATACCTCCACCTCCTCCTCCTCAGCATCCTCCGGCTCCGTCTTTACTAGCGGTTCGATTTTCTTTGCAATGTTTGCAAGTGGTTCAATGAGTGGTTTGTAAGTTTTAGTGAAATTTGCCTCTTTAGTAAATCGATCCTTCTTAAGATGATCATATTTTTGCTGTATAGCTTTACGAACTTGAATTATACGTTTTGTCAACGCTAATCTTTCGTTGTCCATCGGTGCGGATTAGCAATAAAACAGATAAAACAGGTCTAACAGGTAAATAAACAGCTCTGTTTAAAACAGGTCAGTTTAAAGCAGGTCTGTTATGTACCCTGTTGAAACGGGGGCTGTTTACTTGTAGGCTGTTTTTTCTCAAATGATATTTTAACGATACTGCTATGGTATTATATACTGATCGAAGCCTTTCCTAAAACGGCCGTTTTCTACTTCAGCGTCTTTATTTATTACCAGGAATCCGTATCGATTTCGCCAACTCTCTGAGCACATGTCTCGAAACAATTGCATGCTTACAATTGGGGCGACATGATCTTCATGTATGTGACGCAAATTCAAATCATCCTGTTCGAAGAGCACTATTAAATTGGCGTTATCTCTAATCAGCTGTTTGGGGATTTTAGTGTAGGTTTGACCCAAGTAGAAGCAGTCAATGTTATTATGACGTCCCATTGAAAAGTACGCTCTAATATGGTTTTGTTTTTCGCAAGCGATATCGTCGAAGATAAACACTGAATTGGGTTTTGCCTCGCTCGGTTCCATAATGTCAGTATTATCACTGAAGCAATAATAACCAATATCTTTCATGGGATCTAGAATTTCACCCGAGTCGATATTTTTCTTGATTCAACGATTTTGAATAGACATACACGTGTTTGAAACGAAGACCGTTCGGTTCAGTTAGGAGACTGAGCATGGTGTTTGTTTCTCCACAATTGGAAGGACCACAAATTATAGCGCGTACGCTGTTTAGAAGTAACTCTCCATGCCGTTGTATCTCGCTGTTTGCAGCTTGAGTTAAATCATCGAGATTTTCAATAGGTAGTTTTTGAGTTTGAACCACTACTCGCATGTTGTTGTTGTTGTTGATCAGTGTCTATCCGAAATAAAACTGCACAACTTGTCAATATGGTTCTTTATTTTATACATCTAATATTACAATAGATTATTATTATTATTAATATTATTATTATAACATATTATAGTTTTTTCACTTCTCCCGTCAGAGGATTGTATTGCACCATGGCATCATGTAATATGAGACAATAGACAACGATACCGGCTTCAAACACCTCCAACGCTTCCATTTCAAGTTTTACATCTACAGTCGAGTGTTTTAGTGATTCATTTTGTTTCGAGCAATCCATTACGAATATTGTACATGTCTTGAATTGCGAATAGTCAAATAATGCATCCTCATGATTGTTGATCGTGTAATATTCTCTTCGAAAATTTAAATAATTTTGGTAGGCTATTATGTACTTGTTGACATTGAAATCCAGATGCATCGCTTCGTATGGGTAACTTTCCGAGTTGAGGTGTAACTTTAGATTGCGAATATTCACGTTATCGAAATCGGCCGCTCTTTCCGTCGTTGAAAACTTTTTCCCCTTTTGAAAAGCCACAATTGTCCATCGAGGTTTCTCCAATTGAGTGGAAGTTTTAATTGGCCATATGTCCGACTGTGTCTGTTTTAAAGCTGGCAATTCATATAGTTCCCATTGACGAAACGGAATCGTAATGGTTGTATTTTTATTGATTTTTTGGAACAGACTTAGTTTAGCACTGTCGCTTAGTATCATATGCGGAATCTTCCATTGAATTTTATTTAACGTTATTTTAGCGTCGTCTTCGGTACCCTTATAACAATCAGCATCGCTTCTGGAACGTATTAACACCAACTCCTGTCGCATATTCACGATTACTTGCTGATAATCTTCCATACTTCCGAATATGTGTTTTAGAGGTATACAGACGGTAAAATGTTTTTCTTTGTTACTTTTAGCGTGTTCCACTTGTAACGGTTCCTCATTCCTCGGTGACCATCCCAAATGGTGTAAACCTTTGCTTTCATTCCATGTGTACGATACGTATCCTTTGAGTGCGGATGTTATACCCGGATTTCTACATGTATCCACTTTCTGACCTCCTAACTCGTAACGTATTTCCTCGAAAAGGAATGGTGCAAAGTTGTTTGTTAGATAACATGTTTTTACACCGGCTCCTTCTAGGGCCAGCTCCATTCTATTTTACCTTCAATATACAAGAAACTATCGTATGTTGCGGTTACCAAATCTTGACTCTGTATCAATATACGGATCCATCGGATAATCCATAATTAGAAGAGCCGTACGGAAGATATGTATGAATATCAGACTTGGTGATGGTCTCATCAAAACGTGCGCTTTGAAAGATGTTTAACGAATCTGCCATTTCTATGTGGTTTTAACCCTATAGATTCCAAAAAGTACTTTTCGCCAGACGTTAATTCACCAGCACGCTCCCTGCTTGAGTAAACCATTGTAGGCTCACGTCCTGTATTTGTAGTATCATTGAGGAAAGATGGAAGTGGACCTTGGTTAATTCTTAAGCCCATATTCTTTTAGTTCCAGTCGTACCGTAAATGGTTCGCTCTCCCCGAAATCGATTAATTCACCCTTCTGGTTCGTTAATTTAATTGAAATATTACCGATAGTATTGGTGTTGACTACCAAATACTGAGGATTGCTAGGAATTTTGTCTAAACGATAGCCTGGTGGGACAGACACGTCTATTTCATACAGCACCTTCGCTGGATTCCCGTTTCTATACGAACCTTTGACAATATTACACTCTATGTGAATATTTGTATGTTTAATTATTTGTATATCTAATACAGAGATATGTAAAACGTTAGCTTCCAATATCACCGGTTCAAAACCTAGCATACGTCCAATGGAATCCTTTTGAGTAAAATCTATGTCAAATTCACAGCTAAGCTCGCACTTGAGCGTGTTATTATTTGCCCTTAAACTAAAGAGACTTGTAGGAATATGCGTTTTTATATAGATGCTCAGTTCTTCGAACTCGTATGCGCCATGTGGAATTTTAATAGCGTTGAGTTCTGTCGCTTTTATGTAATAAAATTTATCGTTTCCAGCGTGTATATTCCTTATGCTATTACAACCGTAAAATCCGACGACACCGATTACGTAGGTTTTCTCGGAATTAAGTTCGATCGGGGGGTAAAAGTTATTACTCGATATGTTACCAACACCCTCTACACTGAAGGTGATTGACATGGTGACTGTATGTTCCCAACTACTGAATATGCTATTTATATAGAAACTTTAAACAGAGATGTCCACAATTTGTGGTACCGAATTGTTGCTCTTGAGAGTAATTATAGTATATTTTGCAATCGTGAAAATAGTCCAGAACTTCTCTCGGTGGTGGAATATTTCCGAAACTATCACAGTACCATACGCTTCCATCACGTTTTTTGTAACAAACCCAATGAGTACCACCTCCCTTTTGGTTATCTAAATTAATAATACCAGCCTCGTTATTCCATGACAATTTTGGCATATTACCTCTCATAAACACACCCCTAAAGTATGGTACATTCCTTGCGTGCTCTCTTAGCTCTACATCAGTCAACGGTCTTTTCGGTAATTTTTGAAGTTTTTTTTATTTATTATTGGTTTCAAGTGCAAAGCCATACCCTCCTGACCGATAGGGTTTCAAAATATCACCCCACCGGTTTTCTTTCCTACAGCGATGGCCTCCATTGTACGATTATGGCGCGAAGTTTTATCTAACATTTTCCTTGCATTACTAGATGCGTTAACTGCTTTTGCAATACCCGCTGCCCCTCCAGCTAAAGCACCGACCGCAGATAATCCCGCAAATAACGGTATAAGAAATGGTAAAATCCACCCTCTTTAGGTAGCGGAATTACTCTGGGAACGCTTACTTTCCCTTCCCACCTAATCTTTTTACAGTCAGTTTTGCTGATGTAAGAGCTGATTTTATAGCCTTTATGGTTCTAGGACTGTTTTTCATTTTCTTGCTAATTATTCCATGTAATTTTAATAGACTGCTACGCGATCGTTTTGTTCTGCTAACACCCATCCCTAACTTTCGTTTTGCCTTCATTATACCTGCTACAGCTAAAGCCTCTGTGCGTTCACCTAACTTTGCGTCGGGTGCCTTAACACGGTCCCAAGCTTTTCTTTCCAAAATATAATCAGCTCGATGTCTACTAACCAAGTCTTTACTATCCCTATAACTGATATCGTGAGCTTTGCAGTGAGCGTCTAGAAGGTTGATACCTGGATCACCACGCTGAAGCCTTTTATCTAATTTAGTTCCGGGACCACAATACTGATACCCTGGAATATGGAGCTCAACGGGTAGCTTATTAATGAGAGTATTAATCAGACCACCCCCACGTGCACTTCTCCGCTTCCAAACTAACATTGTTTGTGTGAAGGGAGGAATTGTTATATTTATAGGTAACGATCAAGAACAGGCAGATTTTTTATCAATATTTTATTTATTCATATATGTGATACAGCAAATAGCTAGGTCGATAATGCAACAGCTCCATCATACAAACTGTATTGTGAGAATTTATATCATACTTGTAATTTGACACATTTTCAAAGTCATGATAAATGTTATCGCTGTTTGTTCCATCATCACCATACTCCATCTTACGAAAGTGGCGGTAGTTGTTGACTTGCTCGATGAGATTTTGAAAGAAACAGGGAGACCGTATGATTCCAGTAAATCCAACCTATAGTTAATTATATCCTTTAAGTTGAAAAGCTCTTCAGAGTCGTTTTGTTTAACGTACAGTAACGACCGTGGTTTTGCTGAATTGTTATGCTTTTTAATAACCTTTCTGATGATGATGCGCCTTTAACTACTTTCCAATTATAAAAAATGGTAAAATTGTTACCAAGCAATTCTGAACTTTTCTCGTATTCAATGTCCGTCTCCTCGTTGATATTTGACCAATCAATGTGGTTTTCAGTTTCTTGGGAACAAAAAAATTTCATTTCCAAATATGTTTGAAACTTGAGTAGCACCTCCCAATCTTGCCTTTTCATAACAATGAGTCCGTCTGCACATACGATTCGTATAACTGCCTCAAGATGCTGCTGCATACTGTATCCAATTTCAATGTATTTGTTTTTTGGAGAATTGGCCTCGAATAAATCATATAAGCTACAATCAATTAAACGTTCATCAGTAGCGGTGTTATGTAAATTTTCAGTTGTGGAAGAGCATTCGGTAGATATAGCTGCTGTGGTAGAACTATCCGCACGAACATGTGAAGAAATTATTATTACAACTATTCTTGCTATCCATGTAGTCTTTTAAAATTCATTTCAATGAACTTGTGTGTTGACTACAAGAATTGATCAATTTGTAACCGTAAATATATATTTTATAATTATTATACGTTTTCCCCCACCTCATAACATTATTATGATGGTGGAGGGAGAACAGTTCTTGTAAATCTATCATGATATACCTCAGCACGATGTTGTTCTTGTAGTACGGGTGATAAAATGCATTCCAATTGTTTTAATTTACGACGGAAACGTAATCTATCCAGCGCCAAATTTTCCCACAGCCCTCTTCTTGCATTACGATAAGCAAAGGACCACACTATCATATTCTACACTACATTTTTAGTCTCATCAATAACAACTCTCCTCATTATGATGTATCTACTCTTCATTTAATCAAGAAATAAAAGTCACTATTTGCAATTAAAAATATTTATAGTTTTATTTTCAAACAATTATACATGGATATACATTATTATTATTATTATTATTTTACAGAAATGTTAAATTCGGTGTCTTTCCTACAGTTCCGGTACTGGTGATGTACACGTCTTTCTCAGCCAGACCTTGTTTAAACGTTTCAATGCGATCTTCTTTTTTGAAGTATTCATAAAATCGTAAAGGAAGTATACACTTAAAGTTTTCAGTTTCAATGACAATATGCTTCCCATACTTCGTGTCGATTGTATCGATATCAATCACTTTATATTTTGCACCCACCTCAAACTCTTTTACATTCGTGAAGGGTTTACAGAAAGTGCTACTGTTCAATGCAGATAGATCCATCTTTACTGATTCGAGCACGCTTTTGAATTATAGTTTCCACCGGAACTGTCTCTATATATATTTTTCAAGGTAGAGGGGAATTGCACCAGTAGGCTAATCTGCATCTGATGATGAATAACTGCTACCATCAGGAGATGCTGCCCATTTTTTATGTGGTTGCAAAACTGATGCAATTGTACAGCTTTAAGTTCTTCTACCAAACATTTTCACATATTTTTTAAAATTTAAAACTTTTCACATATCGTTACTCCTTTTCATACTTTTTCACTAACACGTTACACTCCGCTTCACTATAATCACCTCGTCCGTAAACAGCCTCATGTTCAGCATCGAATACTAATGCCGAAAATTCTTGTTTCAAGCGTTCCACCGCTGTTCTCAGGTCGGATGCTTTGATCCATTGCTCTTGAGCGTATGCCATCCACATGTTATACACACACACACACACACACACACACACACACACACACACACACTACCCCCTATTTCCTTATATTGTTACTCTAAACTACCCCCACTATGCAGATATGACCTACTTTTTATGCATAGCTTACGAAAATGTAACCTCTACTTAGTTATACATAGATATATATATATATATGTTATTATTATTATTTTTTTACAGAAATGTTAAATTAGTCGTCTTTCCTACAGTTCCGGAGCTGGTAATGCGTCATTCTCAACCAGATATTGCTTAAACTTTTCAATGCGATCTTCTTCTTTTTGAACTATTCATAAAATCCTAAGGTAAGTATGCACTTAAAGTTCTGGGTTTCAATGATAATATGTTTCCCATACTTTGTGTTGATAGTATTCATATCAATCACTTTATATTTTGCACCCACCTCCAAGTCTTTTACGTTCGTGAAGGATTTACAGAAGGTGCTACTGTTCAATGCAGATAGATCCATCTTTATTGATTCGAAAACGCTTATGAATTATAGTTGATACCGGAACTGTCCTATATATTACTGCATCATGATGTTAGAGGGGGGAGTGCACTTTGATAATTGTATTGATAGGCTAATCTGCATCTGATGAGGATGAACTGCTACCATCAGGAGATGCTGTCCATTTTTTTTTTGCATCGTTGCAAAACTGATGCAATTGCACAGCTTTCAGTTCTTCTACAAAACATTTTTCACATATTTTTTTTAAATTTAAAAACTTTTCACATATCGTTACTCCTTTTTTCATACTTTTTCACTAACACGTTACACTCCGCTTCACTATAATCACCTCGTCCGTAAACAGCCTCATGTTCAGCATCGAATACTAATGCCGAAAATTCTTGTTTCAAGCGTTCCACCGCTGTTCTCAGGTCGGATGCTTTGATCCATTGCTCTTGAGCGTATGCCATCCACATGTTATACACACACACACACACACACACACACACACACACAACACTCACTACCCCCTATTTCCTTATATTGTTACTCTAAACTACCCCCACTATGCAGATATGACCTACTTTTTATGCATAGCTTACGAAAATGTAACCTCTACTTAGTTTTGAAAGTCATCACGAGTCATCTTGAAGTAGTTTCTTTATGACGTGGAGTACCTATCACAACATGTTTAAACTTGTTTATACCAGTAATTTCTAGTTTTAGCTCTGACCTTGACCTTCAATGAACTCATGACCTACTTTTTATGCATAGCTTACGAAAGTGTAACCTCTATTTAGTCTTGAAAGTCACCACGAGTGACCTTGAAGTGGAGTAGCTCCGGTCCTATGTTACTTGACCTGCTCCAAAAATTCTTTCACCCAAAAGCATGCTTCAAACGTCCTTGAGGCGTGGAGCGCGTTCTGACATAATGAGAAAACTCACTTGACCTTGAAATAAATCCCATAAGATTTACATGGGTGACCTTGAAGTGGAGTAGCTCCGGCCTTATATTACTACTTCGCAGGTTGAAAGCTATTATCGTAAAAGCAGTGATGTGTTTTATCCGTTGTTACCCACTACACAGACTTAACGCTGCAAGGTAAATGTGTCGAGTTTAGACCTGGGTGAGATGGTACTGAACCAATAAACCACCTGAATTTTCAACATATAACGTACCTCTGTAATTGGATCAGACAAAAAACCTTGCAAAGCAATGTGTTCCTAATGATACATTAAGAGTACACGTAGGCACACACTCTCGCAACTCATTTGTACTACTACTCAAATTAACATGTATCGTTATTGCAGAGACTTGCATACACTGTTAAAAACAGCTAAATTAGTAAAAATGCCTTTAGTAAAAGAGATTTACCTGTATCGTGCATTATAATCTAAAATATACATCTAAAATTAAAATCACGGTTTTAAAATATATAAAAAGATAATGATAAACAATTAAATTGTTAAAAAGACCTATAATTATCATTGGGTTAAAATGTAACAGTTAATGGTAAAATGAATTAAATTACTAAAAAGTCTTATAATTAATGGCATCGCGTATTATAATGTAAAATATATCTAAAATTAAAATCACGAGGCTAAAATATAAAAGGTAAGGAATAGGGCGCAAGGCTGGCCACGTGGCTGCTGAACGGGGTCTTTAAGACTGTGGCATAATCGTAAAGCTATGGGCGAGCCACGTAACCGTAAGGGAGTGTGTCATAACCATCCTCCTTTCGGAGACGTTTACTGTACTCCACCTGGTAAATCTTGCTATCTGGTCTTCATACAACTTCGCATGAGGCTGTCCTAACAATTTTACGGTCTGTTTGCGAGTACACGAGTTCGATACCGTCTAACACTAAAGCCTTTAGCGTATCAAAATTAATGATTTGCGAATTTTTATGATTTAAAGTAATGCCCTTTGCTTTACGGACAGTTGTGTTTTCATTTTTTAGTGAAGAGAACACCTTGTAAGCGTAATTCTAAGGACCGCCGCTTACGAACTCCTTGATTCTACTCCCGACTCCGTATGCCTCCAACTCATCGGTCATGTCACCAAGGAAATCGCCAACAGGTAGAGTCAACTCACCGGGAGTTTGCGTAAAAATCACGAATTCTATATCAAAGTACAGAACCCGTTCAGCGAGTTTTTCCAGGTAGCTGTACAGCACCAGACGAGCATTGGCGTTTGTGTAAGCTGCCAAGACGACATTGACAGTATTGAGCTGTTCTACCCCATCATCGGGTCTAATCCAGTTTACTACCATAACTTCCTCGTTAATGGGTAAAACGGACTGGACCTCCTTTGAAGAATCGACCATAATTTTGAAAAACTCGTGTGGTTCAGAAATAATAGTGGTTTGAATTAAATTTTCCCTCTGCCCAAACTTTCCCCAAAATGAATTTAAAAATAAGTTTGAAATATATCTTAGCGCAAATTTTTTTGTCCATATGGACACCTATCTCTGTCGTATTGATAAATTTCATACTCCCACACTTCAAATACTTCTAAGACGCGACACCCTAATTCTACAGCTTTTCGAAGTTCGTCCGCAACGTAAATTTCGCTCGTCATGCGTATGTGTGCAATCATTCTGGAACATAGTTTCAGCACAGGTTCTACACAAGACGAACATTAATTTACCATGCATCTTAAGAGGCAGGATACGATGGTACATATCTGATGGCGGAAGCACGCTACACTTCACAAGGCCATCGACAGTGTGCAAGTCGAGGTTTAGGTACTCGGCACCTATGTGAAGTGTAGGATGCCCCACCGGATACTTGGCGTATTTGTTCACATAGGGGTATAGTGAACAAGCATGCAAATATCTGATTTGTTCATCTTGTTCTGCCTTATAATATAACTTGATCGCATTAGTGCGACCTCCGAAGAAGCAATCGCGGGGATTCAGAGGTGACCTATTCAGCATGCTATTTGAACTAACAAAGTCTCTGGCGTTCGGTTGTAAAAATGACCTAAATTCACATTCCCAAATCTCAATTAAATCATAGTTAAAGGAACGTGTCCTGTGTGATGTTGCCACAGTCATCTCACTACGAAAAAACACTGTATTAGACTCACGTTTACTACTATCAGCTTGATCAGCGTAACACCTTTCACAACCGTGGAAATAGCAAGAGTGAAACTGGTATACGGTGTTTGTATCGTGACAAAACCCATAAACTAGGATACCTTCTCTTAAACGTACTTCGCGGTCGTTCCTGGAATGCTGAATAACCAGCGATTGCGCAGCATTCTCTAAACGAGTTGACCTTGTTTTCTGCGACAAACCTCTTCCAAGACTAAAGGCAGGCTTTCCTAAGGATACTCTCGTCTTGCACACAATAATGCACAATTTCTTTTTTGAAATTAAAACGATTTCTCTTTCATCATTGTACCACTTCTTAAAACCTACTCGAGCTTCCGAAGACATTTCATCCAACTGCATGGCTGGTGAAACCCCCTCATAATTCTGGTTTTGCACAGTGTTAAACAGGTGAGGGAAGTGGCCCTCTGTGCAGGGAAAGTTAAATGTTTTAGGGAATTTGGATAGGGCCATAAGTAGGAAGTTTAGGCTATCAATGAATTTTATGTTATTGTCACAGGTAACGAACACGATTTTGGTACCGGGTGATAGGATTTTGGGATTCCATGCAGAGGGATTTTTTTAGGATTTCGTTAAGGTTGAATTGGGCGACATAGGATTTGGAGTTATGGGTTAGGGCAATGGTGAATGCTTGTTTCTTGACTAAGGATTAAATGCAGGAAAGGAATTCGGGTACAGGCGAGGTTGAGAATATGTGTTGGCGATGCCCACAATGTCCGCAACCCTGTTCACTATCTCTGTCGGTATTAATCCAATGGTTGCAGACGTGTTGGGCAACGCATAATGTATCAGTATGGCTGAAATTATTAGTAATGTTATTAGGTGTATCTTGGCGGCGCTCGAAGTCGTAAAAAACAAAATCTTTCGCGAGTTTTTCGAATCTGCATTGCTTCTGGTCATGTAACAAAAATGGCGAATAGGTTTATCGGAATTACAGGTAGGACAAAATGCAAAACAACATTTATGAAGATTCTTACCCCTCCATACACTCTTTAAACAAGTACGACAACGTCAGAGTCTGTGTTGGTGTAGGCATTGATTTCCACGGAAATCTCTATTACACTCATCGCAAACGGTAGTCAGAAGACTGACAAGGGGGACTGTTATGGCAACAAGGGCAGGTGTTAGGGCAATTCCTGTGACGTTGGCTGTTCCCGGTCCTATATCTACAGAACTCTCAAAAATAGTCTGTTGAAAAGGCACTGGTTAAGCTAGTGATCACGTTGTAGTGGAAGTCGTCAAAAATTAAACTTAAAACTTTGCGGTTTTGATTTCACGGACCTTCAAAATAAACTGATTGGCCTAACCTGTTATTATACACAACTATGTTGTAATTAACTAAATAATCTTGAAATTGCTGTATGTGTTCGACATTTCCCCCACTATTTAAATCGACATTAGCAGCAACACATAACTCCCGCGTCCTCCGATCCAGAATAGGACGCCATTTTCTAAGGCTTGCCACTTGGGGATCGGCCTCGGCTACAGCTATGGCTCCCGCTAATGCACATCCTAAACATAAATTGTCCTTATTATTAATACTTATAATACCACCTTCACGTCTGCAAAACTTTGCAAAACTAACGCCAGTCATTCTCTGGCGAGCTGGACCACCATACCCCATAGACAAAACAACTCTGTCTACTTGTAAATTTAGCGTATCATTATTAAAAAAACTTACATTACTCCGCAATATTTTTTGGAGTGTGGCCATCATTAAAGTAGAGATCAGCTGGTCTGTACGACGGAACGAAAATCCTAGGGGTTTGTCCGGGAAATTGGCATTAGTACCATTCACCAACGTCTTGAACAATTACAACCTGATATTTTGTTTCTATCTGAAACACAAGTCTCCTCTGAAAACTCCGTGTCACCCGACTTGCAATTTCCTCACCACCTACCACCTTCACTCTAACTTTCGGTATAAAGGAGGCGTATGTGCCTACATCAAGGACAGAATTGCTTGCAAGAAAATTCCTTAGAAAATAAAAATTTTGACGTGATTTGGTTTAAACATTCTGGTCCTAATTTTTGTGAAATTCTACTGTTGCATTTATAGGTCTCCTAATGACAGCAACTTTCAAGACTTCTTCGATTACCTTAGTATGAAAGTTGACTATCTCCTGTCTCAGTTTCCATCTTTCGATATCTCATTTGTAGGCGAGTTCAATGTTCATAACTCTATCTGGCTTCAGTTTTCATCTACTACAAATCCTGCTGGTCATAGAGCAGAAACATTTGCTATTTCATGTGATCTCACACAAATGATTTCTGAACCCACAAGAATCCCTGATAACCCTAACCATACTCCACATCTTCTAGATCTCTTTCTTACATCAAACCCTCTTGTTTATAAAACTTCCGTTCTTTCGCCTTTAGGTCTTTCCGACCATTGTCTAATAGAAATCATTTCTACTGTACCTAATTCCACTGTTGTTCGTAAAACCGATAGAACCTTGTGGTGTTTTAAGTCAGCTCGATGGAGTGATTTACGGGATTTCTTTGCAACCTTTCCATGGCGTGAATATTGTTTTAAGTCGTCCTCTTCTTCGGACATCGCTCTTTCAGTATCTGAAATCATCCTCATAGGAATGGAGTTATACACTCCCAAAAAACAGTACCGTATAGGTCATTCACGCTCCCAACCCTGCTTCAATAAGGCTTGTGCTGATGCAATATCTTTAAAAAATAAATGTTACATTAAATAGAAATCTAATTAATCGGTCGACAGTCATGTAGAATACGTTGTTGCTAGAAATATCTGCAAAAGTGACATCACTGAAACTAAAAAGTTGTTCGAACAACGAAAATGCAATGAACTAGCTACATCTCCTTTAGGTAGTCGTAAATTTTGGTCTTTAGCTAAAGCCAATAGTAAAAACTTTGGAACATCTTCATTTCCCCCCCTGACATCTATTGACGGATCGGTAGTTGCTGATTCTGTAGACAAAGCCAATGTTTTTGTGGATTTGTTTGAATCAAACTCGTGTCTCAATGATTCTGGAAAAGATGTGTCCCTAGTCAACCCTTTTTCATACGCTATGAAACCAATTCATTTTCGGTACAAGCTCTTGGAATCGATCACCAGTAGGCTTGATCTTAATAAGGCGACTGACTCAGACGGTATCCCAGCTATTGTCTTAAAGAAATGTTCCCCCGAACTAGTATCAGTCCTATCTAAGCTCTATACGATCTCTATGTCTTCTGGAGAATTCCCTTCATCATGGAAGTTCCCAAATGTTCAACCTATTCCCAAAAAAGGCGATAAGACCGATCCCTCATATTACAGACCAATTGCCATCACTTCCATTTTATCTAAAATCATCGAAAAAGCCATCAATCAGCAACTGCTCACGTTCCTTGAAACTAACAAACTCCTTAGTGACCACCAATATGGGTTTAGGCAAAGTCGTTCAACAGGCGATCTTCTTTCATATGTGACCCAAGTTTGGAACAATACAGTGGAGCAGTCCGGTGATACAGTTGTAGTCGCTTTAGATATCTCAAAGGCATTCGACCAAGTTTGGCATAAGTGTTTACTTGCCAAACTCACCTCGTTTGGGTTAAATGATACGCTCATCAACTGGGTTTCTAGTTTCCTTGATAAAAGACGAATACGTGTCGTAGTTGATGCCTTTTTTTCAAAAAAGTTAGCATTAACTCGGGCGTACCACAGGGATCCGTTATAGCGCGTATACTTTTTCTGCTGTACATAAATGACCTTATTCCTTCATCAGCTAACTCCATCCATTGCTTTGCAGACGATATCACTCTTCACTGTAGTTCATCTCAGTCTACTCATAGTGATAATCCACCTTCTATGTCAAATCAAGAAATTAAAGCTGAAATGGCAAATTCAATCAACAAAGACATTCAACGTATTCTCGAATGGGGAAGCAATAATCTAATTAAATTTAATGCTAACAAAACTCAGTGTTGCTTTATGTCCGCCAAAAAAGATCGGCCATTTCCTGTTGTAAGTATGAATGGCTCAGTTCTTAAGTTTTCAGACTCTATTACTCTGTTGGGTATGACTGTATCTTCAAATCTCTCATGGGTTGACCATATTTTGTTAGCTACCAAAACAGCTGCTCGTGAGATAGGCTTTTTGTACAGATCTAAGCAGTACTTTATCTCTCGACAACTCCTTCTGCTGTATAAGGCCCAAATTCGGCCTCATCTGGAATATAATTCTCACCTCTGGGTTAGTGCTCCCCAATACGCTCTCAATATCATTGATCGTATTCAAAAGAGAGCGATTAGGCTTATAAATGACCCGTCCTTAACTTCTCACATACAGTCCCTTGAGCGTAGAAGGATGGTTTCAGTTCTTTCTTTGTATTATCGTTATTACAACGGCTATTTTGCTGCTGGATTATATTCTTTGATACCATCTCGGACTATCTTTGCGAGAAACACTCGGTTCGCTCATTCACATTATCAGTATGCAGTACAAATCTCTACTTGTCGTACCAAACGGGCGCAATCCACATTTTTCTACACGGCTTTTAAACTCTGGAATGATCTCCCTAGTTCCTGTTTTCCTCTCACTTATGATATGAGAAAATTTAAGGTAGCTGTTCATAGGCATCTATTGGCAATTCATTATCCCTCTATCCATCCTCCTAAGTGTTCCTGAGTGCTTCAGCACGATAGGCCTAATTTAGCCTGTTTAGGTCCACAATCATAAAAAAAATTCCAAACCTGTCAGCTGCATTAGACCCTTCACACACTTTTGCCAGCAATGCGTCTAGAGCGTTCTGCAATAAAAATGTAATTTTAGTAAATGTTAGTACAAGACATTCATTACTGCTTTCTTAAGCCATGTAACGGGTGATTTATTGACATCATCATCTTTAAATTTAAAGACAACCCTCTTCGCCATTGTGCTAAATTTCCTAATGAACTGTTTGCATGTAAACACCGTTTCCAAAAAATATAGATTATCCTCTAAGTTAAATTCACCACCGTATAAGGTTTCTGTTGTGCCCTGTAATTAAAAACACAGATTAAGGTGTGAAAAATATAGGTCTTAACTTTAAATACAAATACTTAATCAAAGACATATGGTTTATACTTACAGTGTTGCCCACGGAACCACTTGCAGGCAAATAAAACAATACCTTGATTAATATCTCACTTTTATAAAAATTATTTCTACTTACAGCGCCAGTGTTCTCCAACGGTGATGGGCCACCACCGCATCAACCACCTTGTACTTTAGCACGTACCTAGAAATAAAATATTAGGAACAAATTTTAAGAATATTGAAATATTACTTACCACAGTCATTAACGCAGCCTGGATTTTCTGCATAGCTTAACGTAACCACTGGAAACGTTCTAACTCAATGGGTGTTATGGTTTCACCGCCAACTAGGCGTATAATAATGATGAAGTACATCTCCACCACCTACCTCATCTTCGGTCATGAATCCAACCTGGAAAATATTTAAAAGAGCAGAAATTGTTAAGTTTGACATTATAGCACAATTTAACAAACTGTATGTACTGTAAATGAAGTTAGAGCGTGACTCATTGGCTTTTATAAGTGCACCAGTTAATTACACTGGGGTTTTACGTAAAACCGTTTAAAACAGGAAAACAAGTTGCGTGGCAACAGCGTAATTACATTTTCATGGTCGTATAACCTTTCACATGTTTGGCTAATTAACTGACATTCTAAAATTCCTTAGATACTTTTCAAACAGGTAGACAAGTTGCGTGGCAACAGTGTAATTACATTTTCACCTTTCACATATTTACATAATTCACTGACGTTCTAAAATTCCTTAGATATTTTATATGGATAACACTGTATTATGAATTGATTCAACTATAAAGTAGTCTTTTAGATGTGCTTTTTTAAATCGTTATTTCTATATGTCTCGAAATGAACGTTTTGAAAATTAGGTTTAAAGCTTTAAGATACGTTTTTAGTGTGTTTCTTGGTCGTATTCGATTTCAGCTAATCAAAAACCTTAATTTGATATGCTACAAGGTGTTTTTTGTAAGATATAATCTGAATCAGCACAGATCTTTTTTGAATTGAATGTTTTTGTTAAATGAAATCTATCATAATAAACTTAAAATACAGGTAAATGAATGTCAGCATTCTCATTTACACGTTTTAGCGTGTTTCTTGAAGATATTTCATCTCAGTCAATCAAAAAATAAAAACCATTTGTTTTTTGTAGGTGTAATCTCGTTTAGATAGGTCATATTTATCGGTGTAATGTTTTTAACGAAGGCAGTTTCCACGACGATAATAGTTTTTATTAATATAAACATGCGATTTGTTATACATATAAAATACATTTCTTTCTTTATTAGACACAAAAAGTACAACTCTTTCTCGATTTCTACCGGAGTATATTTAAACTTATCAATTCTAATTGTACAGTTTATGTCTATTTATAAGTTTTCTTCTGGATCTCTTTCTACCTAGTAATTAGTTAAATGCAAGACATCCATATTTTCTATTTTGCAGTACACATCTAGTTTTATCTCTAATAGTTAATTATTTAACACCTAATTACCTATTTTATTACTTTAAAATAAATTTTGTATGTATATAATATATTCTCAAGGAAAAAATCGTTTAACCCGTGTGTAAATAAATTCCTATATGCTGTGTCACGGTAACAACCTATAGTAAAATCAAACCAAGGTTTTGAATTGAATGCTTTAGATTACTCGTCCTTGCATGAGTAGGGAATTATGAAATTTATACCAAAACCATAAGTAAATTCCGTATATTTATATACAATCACTTCGAAAATATTCTCTCTCCTAATTAAAAATTAGAGAAAGTAGATAAACGGTAAATAACATGTCTTATTTAAAAAGGCTGGGATATACTTTTAACTTAAGCATCTTTGTTTTGTAAATAAAATACACTAAAATTGTAATTAAATTATAGCTATATTGCATTATCTCTGCTTTTCGAAATGAAAATTTGGGTAGCGTTAATTGTATGTTCTCTCACCACACGACCTTCTATCTTGCAAAATGGAAATTAAAAGAAATGTAATAATAATTTTAATTCTTTAGTAATGGAAAGCAACGGATAAAACATTATTGTTTTACGGTAGTAGCTTTCAACCTGTGAACATAAAATAAACTATATGTATTATGAACCTACAATGGAAGATATTCGAGATTTTGTAAATTATTATTGCATAACAACACCTGATGATGATGTAGGCGTAGAAAAAGAAAATGAGCGTGACGTCAAAGACACTGAGAAGCCCGCTGAGAAGGAAACGGTTACTAGAGATCTACCAGAGGATGCTGCTGATGTATGAGATGTAATCTGGTATTTGTCAACCCCCCAAGACGTTGCCTCAACACATAGCTAGAAAGCGATTGTTTTTAATTACCTGTGCAGATTCTCAATGATATGTTATAATTACAGACATGGATTCATCCACATCAACACACCTTGTAACAATGTTATGGGGTGGGAGTCTGGGGGCTGAATCTTGAGCGTTTTCAAGGCCTAGAACCAACGCGTATACCAATTTAATGAGCAGCTGAAAATTAAAAACGTTTCATTATGTTCTTTAAGATCAGCAGGGAAAACAACAATATTCAATTAAAATCTGTATTACTAATGTAGTGCTGAGATTGATATGTTGCTGAAGATGTAAAAATAATATTACTTATGATAAATTATTAAAAAACCGCTTATCTTTTTATTACGGGTAATAACCAAGGTGCTTTGGTACAACACATTTTCAGATCAACACCTTGAATTTATTTCTCTCTCCAAAATGTTTTTGATTATGACGTCATACAAAGTGACTGAGGAGTTTGCTTATGTCTTATAATTCGGGGCGTCTTGTGAAACCCTTATTAGGATACTATTTTAAATATGTCACCATGATCAACAAAATGGCCTCCAGAGTGACCGACCATCTACACCCAGCAACCAGTCGGAACGCAGGGGGAGGAGTCCGTGGGCCAATCAGAAACTAGGTAAGGGCGTGGTCAGCCCTGATATTCCAATGAGAACACGCGAATTTGCCTAACCTTCAGAGGCTGAGACCCTAATTAGAGGTGCCACGTGATTACCCCCACATCATTATTAAACGTGTAGTTGGTGGTGAAACCATAACACCCATTGAGTTATAACGTTTCCATAGGTTACGTGAAGCAATGCAGAAAATCCAGGCTGCGCTAATGACTATGGTAAGTAATATTTCAGTATTCCTAAAATTTGTTCGTAATATTTTATTTCTAGGTACGTGCTAAAGTACAAGGTGGTTAATGTGGTGGTGATCCGTCACCGTTGGAGAACACTGACGCTGTAAGTAGAAATAATTTTTACAAAAGTGAGATATTAATCAATGTATTGTTTTAGATGCCGTAAACTTCTTCATCCAATGTTGTTCATATCGTCGCGCTATCTGCAAGTGGAACCGTGGGCAACACTGTAAGTAAAAACCATATGTTTTTGAATTTAAGTGTTTGCATTTAAAGTTAAGACCTATATTTTTCACACCTTAATCTGCATCTTTAATTACAGGACACAATAGAAACCTTATATGCTGGTGAAATTAACTTAGAAGATAACCTATGTTTTGAAATGGTGTCTACTTGCGAAAAGGTCATACGAAATGCTGATGTCAATCACCAGTTACATGGCTTAAGGGAGAGCAGTAAAAATGTCTTTTGTACTAACATTTACTAAAATTACATTTTTTTGCAGAACGCTCTAGACGCATTGCTGGAAAAAGTATGTGCAGGGTCTAATGCAGCTGACAGGGTTGGAATGGTACTAACTATATATATATATATATATATATATATATATATATATATATATATATATATATATATATACAGGGTGACCCAAAATCGATGGCCAAAACGAGAACAGCTGATTCCTCTGGGCAAAAGGAACAAAAAATTGTTAATACAGGGTGTGTCTATTGTTGATGATTTCCAAGATGTTAACTTTTTTTTAATTTTTTCTATTTCGTGGACTTATTTTTTAAATCACACTGTATCTTCCAAACTAGAAGAGTTACAAGAAAACACATTAGGAGAAATTTGTATAAGATGAAATTGCCTTAAAGAATATTGAATTCATTCGAGACAAACTCATCATTCAACATTATTAATGACATAATGAATTCGGAAATGATTTTTTTTCAAATCCCAAGACAAATTTCCAAGAGGAATATTTTTCCAATAGAGATGGATTTGATACATGGCCGATAAAGGAAAAACTTCATTTTTTCATAAGCTTCACAACGATATGAAAAAACGTATGGTTGACGTACTAATTACTGAATTGTTACAGGAATACACCTCAGGAAAAAATTTTAGAGCATAAAATTACCTTCAAAAATATGGTAGAGTAGATCTCTCACACCTCTTCCGTAGTGGGCAGGACAACCATCAAGTTGAACCCACATATCTGCTCTTGTTGCCAATGAAACCTCCTCCATCAATTCAGGGAGGTTTTCTTGAAGGACATTAAAAAAATTCACTGAATTGACTATCTGGCAGAATATATGGACCAATAAGTTGATTGTTGAGTAAACCAACTCAAACGTTAACTTTGAACTGGTGTTGAAAGCTATTTGGTCTCATAGTATGTGGGTTCTTATGTGCCCAGACGTGCGTGTTATGGATATTGAAGATGCCTGACCTTGTAAAGATAGCCTCATCCGTCCACAAGATTGCTTTTTGGAAATCACGATCATTCCTAACTGAATTGAGATACCATTGGCAAAACTCAATCCGCCGACCTAGATCTCCATCTAAAAGTTCTCCCGTCACGTGATACGCACGTCTTCCGTCAGCCTTGAGAGTTCTCCGTATTGTTTCTCGTGGCATCTGCAATACATTGGATGACCGCCGCAAGCTAGTCTCAGGATTTGCTTCGAAATGCTGGATTACGTCGTCAATCCTCTCAACATTATGAAATTCCTCTTGATCTCTTAGGATCCTAAAAGATCCTCTCTCTCTTAGACCAGTGTGTACTCTAGAGAAAACTCTCCTTTCTGGATGAATTCTTCTTGGAAAAGCAGCTGCTTACAGTCTAGCAGCCTCACTCGCATTCCCTTGGGCAACACCATAATAATAATGAATATCGGCATATTCTTCATTTGAAAACATGACTCAGGAAGGAAAACACGAACACGAACAATAATAATAACAAGAACAAGAACGACTCAAAAACTAAATTACAATATCACTACAACAGAAAGAACTCGTATTGAAATCAGCAAAACTGTAATAGCAAACAAATTTTGACAACTAACTTACTAATGTCAAGTCGTTGCTAGGGTGATGAAAAGATATCAGTAAAGGAGACGTATTTCTTGCCGTAAATGTACAGATTGATTGAAAAGTGAGGGACAAATCGTCAATTCTCATCTACTCTACCATATTTTTGAAGGTAATTTTATGCTCTAAAATTTTTTCCTGAGGTGTATTCCTGTAACAATTCAGTAATTAGTACGTCAACCATAAGTTTTTTTCATATCGTTGTAAAGCTTATGAAAAAAGGAAGTTTTTCATTTATCGGCCATGTATCAAATCCATCTCTATTGGAAAAATATTCCTCTTGGAAATTTGTCTTGGGATTTGAAAAAAAATCATTTCTGAATTCATTATGTCATTAATAATGTTGAATGATGAGTTTGTCTCGAATGAAATCAATATTCTTTAAGGCAATTTCATCTTCTACAAATTTCTCCTAATGTGTTTTCTTATAACTCTTCTAGTTTGGAAGATACAGCGTGATTTAAAAAATAATTCCACGAAATACAAAAAATTAAAAAAAAGTTAACATCTTGGAAACCATCAACAATAGACACACCCTGTATTAACAATTTTTTGTTCCTTTTGGCCAGAGGAATCAGCTGTTTTCGTTTTGGCCATCGAGTTTGGGTCACCCTGTATATATATATATATATATATATATATATATATATATATATATATATATATATTGGGATGTAATGTTTGATATATATATTGATATATATTATGTTGTATATGATAGAATTGTGATTAATAAATAAATATTGCCTCGACGATAGGGTTCAATGTCATTAGTTTTGTGATGATATTAAATAATACATTCATATTAAAATTTTTATAAGATGACTCAATTACTGTCTTGCAATTAAATTTTAATTCAACTTAAATTGTTTTATTCAAACACCTTGTATTATAGGCAATTATACAACACATTGCGCGCATGCGGATATCTGTTTGTCAATAATTATGTTAAATATGTGCATTGTGTGTTCCATGGCTGAACAACAAAATAAATTACTGTTACTGTAAGTATAAGCATTAAATTCTACATAAAATTGCCTTTGAAATGATACCCCATTTGCCCTATTTCGCTTTTAAACTACTTTGCTATGATAATTATACTATTTATGCATTTTCACATACTGAAATTTACTTATATCTAACTTATTCTAATCTCCACATGAAAAATATGGTCATATTTGGATTCTCTGACCCGAGAAACATAAAGTTACATTAACTTTAACTCAACTCAACAATGTAAAATACTATTTCACAATCGGAGTTCAAAATGTCCATAACCTATCTTCTCAACACACTTAGTTAATGTGTACCAACAATGTTAATTTATGTGGCTACACTTCCTTTTAACATAACTGTAA
The DNA here is from genome assembly GCA_036346205.1 of Vesta saturnalis. NCBI lineage: Eukaryota > Metazoa > Arthropoda > Insecta > Coleoptera > Lampyridae > Vesta > Vesta saturnalis. Next base: position 860,901 of record JARFJB010001834.1, read on the forward strand.
GTTACTTTTACTTTACACGAATTGTTCAGTATTATTCTTCATAATTTCATAAATTATATGAATCTTTTTAATATTGTCTTTATCGTTAACTTTTCTTTCATCGACATGTTATCTAATACATACTATTTTCTTTTATTTTAGAGCCGAAGCAGATTATGCTAGCAGAACAGGCTTCACTTTTTCCAAATGGATATGATGAACAATCTCATAGAAAATACATGATTTATATCTTCCGAAGGTGATCGGAAACTGTTAATGTGAGAATTCTCTTGTGTACAATCATGATTAAAATGCAATAATTGTAAAACTTGAATCATTTAGCTCACAATGTGCTGTACAACTACACATGTACTCAGTTATATGTTATTATGAACCTATGTATCTTACATATATGTTTATCTAATTTAATTACACTAACTCTAACCTTATTACCTTTCTTTATTATGAACTTTATTTCTTTATAACTATCATACTATATATATATATATATATATATATATATATATATATATATATATATATATATATATATATATATATATATATATATATATATATATACATACATACAGGGTGTTCACAAAAAAGATCCATATCAAAGTTATATATTTTTTAATGAAACGCCCTGTATATTATATGTTTTTTGGAATGTATGATTAAAATAAGGACAAGTTGCAATATAATTCCCTATACCTAAAACCTACCGTTTCAAAGATATTTAATGATTTTTGAAATTACAGGCTTGAATTCAAGATTTATTTTTGTTACGTTTATTATTATTGAAACAGCGTAACCTCTGTCAGTACTTTGCAAAAGGGTTTTTGTGTAAGACAGCATGAAATTTTTGTTAAGAAAATATACAGGGCACTCAAAAATCAAACTGCAGGTACCTAATATTGCAATTAACTGCCTTATTTTAAATAGCACACCTTGTATTTAATAAAAAAATATGTTGTAAAATTGTATAACCTTTCAAATTATATAAGGGTTCCCTATACCTAACTCGAACCGTTTTTGAGTTATTTTGATTTCTTTTTATTTTAAATATTACATCTAATTTTTGAATATTAAGATGGCCTTGAAATACAAGATGACATCTTTTTTATTTGGTAGGGTAAATATAGCTTAATACTAATTGAAAAAAAATACGGGATATTAACAAAATATGGAAATAGTTTAATCATGTGTAGAATTTAAAAAATAATAACAACTACAAACACATGCTTCTGTTTTAATAAATGTCCGAAGTAGCGTGCATTTTGATCGATACAAAGGCGTATTTTGGAAAGACCTCTTTACATTGAATAACATTTGAGGTGTTATTGCTTCAAAGGCAATGCGTATTCTTGCCTTCATATCATCAGGTGTAGTCGGAGGTACCTTATAAACAATACCTTTTATGTAGCCCCATAAAAAAAGTCATATCCGGGGATTTTACCGGCCAATTTTGTGGCCCTCCCCGTCCTATCCATTTCTTAGTGAAAGTTCTATTGAAATATTCATTCACATTCAAAATGTGCCGGAGCACCATCTAAATGAAGCCACATCTGTCTTCTGATATCTATTGGAATATCTTCTAAAATATCAGGTAAATTATATTGCAAAAACCTTCTAAACTTTTGACCATTAAGAAAGCGATACTATTATGTGCGATCTCAAAATTCCGCCCCACACGTTAACAGACCTTCGGTGCTGATGATCAAGGATGCGAACTAAATGGGGATTTTCATCACTGTAGTAATGGAAATGGTGCCTGTTGACCTATCTGTTATTATGGAACGTAGATTCGTCTGAAAATAGTCGCAAAAATTATCATTTTTACCCACTTTGTCGAGAGCCCGTAGGGAAAAATCAAGTCCTCGAATGAAATCATTATCAAGCAGATCCTGATGTAACTGAATACGGTATGAATGAAACTTGTGTGTTTTAATTATTCTACCAACGCTTCGTTTGCTGAAAGCTACTTCTCGACTTATTTTACACTGACTTGTGTGGGGATTCTCAACAAGGGCGACAATTACCTCAAACTCATGCTATACAAGCATGCTATACTTCACGTTCTACGGAACGCTTCCAACAATCGTTGCAATACTCTTTTGTTTGGATGATTGCGAGTGGGATATTTTTGAGTATAAGCTCTTTCTGCTCTATTCTCCAATCGTTATAATCATATCAATTCTTTTGTGTACAGAGTATGTTTTCATTTTTATACAATTTTCGTAGGACAAATTCGCTTATTATTACAAAATCAATACCTTAGAAATACAATACTATGATGTTATTTTATTTAACAAATGTTGAATAATAATTAAATATTGTCAATGTCACCTTGCATCTTCAAATAAACCTAAGAGTATCGTACTTATTATAACTTAATTAAAAATTTCAAAATAACTCGAAAACTGTTCGAGTTAGGTATAGGAGAGCCTAGTCTAATTTGGACGGTTATATAATGTTACAATACATTTTTTTATTAAATGCAGGGTGTGCAATTTAAAATAAGGCAGTTATTTGCAATAGTAAGTACGTGCAGTTGACATTTGATTTTTGAGTGCTCTGTATATTTTCTTACAAAAATTTTATGCTGTCTTACACAACCCTTTTGCAAAGTACTGACAGAGGCTATGCTGCTTCAATAATAATAAAGGTAGCAAAAATCAACTTTGAACTCAAGCCTGTAATCTCAAAAATCATTAAATATCTTTGAAACGGTAGGTTTTAGGTATAGGGAATTCTATTGCAACTTGCCTTTATTTTATTCGTAGATTCCAAGAAACATACAATATGCAGGGTGTTCCATAAAAAATTATAACTTTGATATGTATCCTTTTTTGTAAACACCCTGTATAGAGAAACTCCGTGGCGTATACCGTGCGCCATCCTGTATATATGTGATATATATATATATATATATATATATATATATATATATATATATATATATATATATATAATATATATATATATATATATATATATATATATATATATATAGGGTGTCCGAGAGTGCGACAACGGAGTATATCTCCTTACACAATAAGGATAGAAAAAAAGGTTAAATACAAAAATTTTTCAGTAATCAAATCCACATTTAAAAAAAATATTATCGTTTATACCGGATATCATATGAACTGGAGAGCATGCAACTTCACTTTTTTAAATAGGACACCCTGTATTTTATTACATTTTCTGATTTTTCTATAAACTCTGAATCGGTTTATTAAGGTCTATTATCACCTAAAATTAATAGTTTTTGAGACATTTAATTTTTTTTTTAAAATCACGATTTTCACGTGTCGTTGACAAACGGCATACTTTTTTTATTTTATATCCTTAAACGAAAATATTTTGCAGGTTACTAGTGCATAGACACACTTACTTTGTGTTCCTATAAAAATTTGAAAATATTATACAAGCTGTTGCCAAAACTATTTACAAAATCATAATCTTCAAAACACAAAATTTCAAATTTTTTAAATGGAATGACTTATGTTTTTAATGGAAAAATGTTGATTAAGTAATAAGCTAACTTTTTTATAAAACATGTCCTATACCTATCTTTCATAGTTATTGAGTTATTTTAGTTTTTAAAATCTATTTTGTAAAATACGCACCTCAATTTCAAAAATTTATGTTAGTTGGCCATGGTTGTCACAGAAACATTAATAAACAAATGTTTGTTTGAGACTGACAGTTTAAAAATTCAATTTAAACAAATTGAAAAATGTGAAAAATCATTTTATTGGCGTAAAACTTCCTTAACTCTATCTAATAATACTAATAACAAGTAAAAAAAAGATGCAAAAAACAATTTAGGTTAGATATTTTTAAAACAATATAACTAAAAATCATAAAATATCATAAAATAACTAAAAATATTGTTCTATGTGTCTGCCCTGATGTTCCTCACACAGACGAATTCTTTCAACAAAATAATTGCTTACTTTTTGAAGCCTTGAAAAACATTTCTTATTATTTCTTTCATGTTTCCCTTTGTTGTGGGAGGTATTTGGTAAACTTGATTTTTTACAAATCCCCAAAAAAAATCATGTTTTGTAAGCTCCAGGAATCTAGAAGGCCAAGAAATTGGCCCTCTCCTGCCATTCCATTTATTTGGAAATTGCAAATTTAGATGATTACGCACAATAGCACTAAAATGGGCAAGCGCTCCATTCAATTGAATCCACAGTTGCCGTATAACTTGAAGCGGTAAATTATCAAGGTAATGTTGTAAATCGTTTTCCAAAAATTTTAAAAAGGTTTGACCATTAACTGTTTGATCAAAAAAATGGGGTCCCAAAATTCTTGTTCCAATAATACCGTCCCATACGTTAAGCGTCCATCTATGTTGATAGTCTAATGGCATCACATATCTTGGATTTGTATCACTATAATAATAGAAATTATGACGATTTACAAATCCATTTTTGTGGAAGGTATCTTCGTCAGTAAACAATACGTAATCAAGGAAGTCCTGCTTTTCCTCTATTTTATTTAATGCCCAAAGGGAGAAATTTCTCCTATTTATAAAATCCTGATCCGTTAATTCTTGTACTATTTGGATGTGGTATGGATGATACTTTTGCTTGCGAATTATTTTATTTATCGTTGATTTTCCGATATTATTGTTCAGTGCGATTTGCCTGCAAGAAGCTTGCGGATTTTCCACGACGGCTTGCATGACATGTAACTGAGTTTCCTCGTTTGATGCAATGGTTGATCGTTCGCTATTTGATTCATAATTGATGTTTCCATTTCTTTCAAACCTCTCTTTGGTCCTTTCAAATGCCAAGCAATTTGGATGTCTTTCTGTATTTGGAAATTTTTAAGCGTAAATTCTACTCGCTAATAAATCATTTGTATCAATTATTCTTTTGAAAAATTAATTTTAGTATTTAAATATTGTTTAAATTGAATTTTTAAACTGTCAGTGTCAAACAAACATTTGTTTATTAAAGTTTCCATGACAACCATGGCCAACTAATATAAATTTTTGAAATTGAGGTGTGTATTTTAAAAAATCGGAACTGTAGTTGCCTAGACTTTCTCCTATACTAACGAAATTATAGTAGAGTGAAATAAAAATAGGTGCCTGTTAAAACACTTGTAAATAAGGGAAAATGAAAATCAAGACGTCTGTGCTCAATCGCATAAGCGATCGTTAAAACCAACAGAATATTTCACAAGATCTGTTTGCGTGACACCAATCGGTTAAGGTAAAGTACCACTTGCGGTACACAGATTTTAGATGTGTCGTCTAATATAACTTACCTCTGCCAAATTTGAAACAGATACGTTGATATTTTGGAGTCGTTTATTTGAAGCGTGACACAAATGTGTTAAGGTAAAGTGCCACTTCCGGTCCCCGGATCTATCCCAAAATTTGATAGATATCTACGATTATGAAAGATAGGTATAGGACATGTTTTATAAAAAAGTCATTCCATTTAAAAAAATTGAGATGTTGTGTTTTGAACATTATGATTTTGTAAATAGTTTTGGCAACACCTTGTATAATATTTTCAAATTTTTATAGGAACACAAAGTAAGTGTGTCTATGCATTAGTAACCTGTAAAATATTTTCCTTTAAGGATATCAAATAAAACAAGTATGCCCTTTGCCAATGACACGTGAAAATCGTGATTTTTTTAAAAACATTAAATATCTCAAAAACTATTAATTTTAGATGATAATAGACCTTAATAAACCGATTCAGAATTTATAGAAAAATCAGAAAATGTAATAAAATACAGGGTGTCCTATTTAAAAAAATGAAGTTGCATGCTCTCCAGTTCATATGAGATACCCTGTATAAACGAAAATATTTTCTTTAAATGTGGATTTGATTACTGAAAAACTTTTGTATTTAAGCTTTTTTTCTATCTCTATTGTGTAAGGTGATATACTCCGTTGTCGCACTCCGGACACCCTGTATATATATATATATATATATATATATATATATATATATATATATATATATATATATATATATATATATATATATATATATATATACATACAGGATGGCGCACCGTATACGCCCCGGAGTTTCTATAGGAGCCTATTGGAACTTTTTTAATATTATTTTTTCTTAGAACACATACATGGTGTTTAGAAGCACATTTTAAAAATAATTTCTACTATACAGGGTGTTCACAAAAAGGATACATATCAAAGTTGTAGTTTTTTATGGAACCCCCTGCACATTGTATGTTTTTTGGAATCTACGAATAAAATAAAGGTAAGTTGCAATAGAATTCCCTAAACCTAAAACCTACCGTTTCAAAGATAATGACTTTCGAAATTACAAGCTTGAATTCAAAATTTATTTTTACTACGTTTATTATTATTGAAACAGCGTAGCCTCTGTCAGTACATTGCAAAAGGGTTGTTGTGTAAGACAGCATAAAATTTTTGTTAAGAAAATATACAGGACGCTCAAAAATCAAATGTCAACTGCAGGTACCTACCATTGCAAATAACTCCCTTATTTTAAATAGCACACCCTGTATTTAATAAAAAATGTATTGTAAAATTTTATAACCTTCCAAATTATACTAGGCTTCCCTATACCTATCTCGAACAGTTTTTGAGTTATTTTGAAATTTTTAATTAAGTTATAATAATTCCGATACTCTTAGGTTTATTTGAAGATGCAAGGTGACATTGACAATATTTAATTATTATTCGACATTTGTTAAATAATATAACATTATAGTATTGCATTTCTAACATTAAATATCTCAAAAACTATTAATTTTAGATGATAATAGACCTTAATCAACCGATTCAGAATTTATAGAAAAATCAGATAATGTAATAAAATACAGGGTGTCCTATTTAAAAAAATGAAGTTGCATGCTCTCCAGTTCATATGGGACACCCTGTATAAACGAAAATATTTTCTTCGAATGTGGATTTGATTACTGAAAAACTTTTGTATTTAAACTTTTTTTCAATCCCTATTGTGTAAGGAGATATCCTCCGTTGTCGCACTCCGCGGACACCCTGTACATATATATATATATATATATATATATATATATATATATATATATATATATATATATATATATATATACAAACCCAAAAGAAATTAATGCAACTAATTAATGTTTAAAATGATTGATGCACGTTTCTAAATTTAAACGTCCAACCGGTGGGGGGGCGTGTGTACGCGCATGTGTGCGTCTGCTTGTGCGTGAGCGTGTGTGTGTGTGTGCGTGTGTGTGTGTGGTTCATTATTGCGCTGGTGATCTTGTTTTTGATCTAAAGATGTGAACAATTCCAAAGTGTACTACGTTGCTTGAAATAATTTTGAAATTAATTGGGATTTAAAATGAACGTAATTATTGCATTTTATTATAAATTCATAGGTAAAGGACTTAATGTAGGAACATTTTTAAATAAACTAAATAGGGGAATTGTATCCAGAATGGTGAATTATGTGTGTCCGATATAAATTCCCGCGATTATTTTGCAGGAAGTACAATCAAAAATTTGATTTTAATGCTGCAACAATATATCCAAAATAAGTGCATTTAATGAAATTAAATGTTTATCTGTCACAGTTTTAACTAATTGTTATCGAATAAATAATTGCGGTCAATTCTATTTTCTATAGGAAGTGCGATAAGAGAAAACCTGACATTATTGAAAACTTCATTTCAACATACATAATTCATGAAAATATAAAATGTGGAAAACTTATAATATATTTATCTGTCTGAGTGTGATTTTTGCAAGAAGTTAGGGTCATTTTTTCTAATTCTACATATTCGTAATTCACAAATCATTTAAGGTATCCAGCAAGAATTAATATTAATCAGCGAGCCTGATAATCAGGAAATAATTTTACCGTTAATAAAACTGAAAGAAGGTGATCACTTCATGTTAAAATGCACGTTGTATCCCTATAATCCTGAAGGGGATCAAAACTTAGTATGGGACATGCAAGGCAATCGTCCACCAATTCATGGTAATGAATTAATCCTTAATCCTGTTAGTTTAGAAGACGAAGGTGAATATTTGTGCTTAGATGAAAAACAGGATAAGTTTAAACGTATCACGATCTACGTTGAGCCAAATCTTCAAATTGAAGGTGAGATTTTAGTTAACATTTATTATTTATGTATTTATGTTGATGTCTTCAGTACAAAATTTGAAAAACTTTGAATCTGTTTTGGAAAACATTGAAAGCGGTTTAGGTAAGTGCTACGTTTGCATCAACAAACTAACAAAATGGTTTTTAGTACCAGAAAGTGATAAGCTTTTGGATAATCTCTTAAAACAGGTTGAAGATTTAAAGGAAAGAAATAGTGAGTACTTTATTGATTAAAACCTATGCTTTGGGGTGACTGGGGCACATTTTTGTTGAGTACCTAAATCGAGACAAATAATTCAAACAAGCTTTAACAACTTAAAACTAGCTAGTGTTTTATTTAAGGCATTTTATTGAATTAAAAGCATGGCTTATCTGTTCTCTAACAATAATCTATAATAATATATTTATAATAACATCTTCTGTTGTAGACTTGTGAATGTAAAATCCTAACCTCGTTTCGAACTTTAGGCTGAACTAAAGTTCGTGGTGCTTAATTATAAATACGTTCTACTTCTTCGAAAGTAGGTTTCTTAACCTCTAAATTTTATGCATTATCAACGAATTTACTTATTTTGCTACCATTTGGGACAATATTTGTGGCGTTCAAAAATTTATACTCACCGTACAAGCTTTTTGACTGCTTGTAACGCGTGTCCCACTAATGCCGGCGAGGTCGGATATATGGGAAACTATAGGTGCTACAGCATCGCGTAAAAAAGTTTCATACCTAAAGTGGCCTAGAGAAATCGCTAGAAAATATTTTTAAGTTTCTAAAACTGTCGCAAGATGGCGAAATTGCTATAGCGAATAATAAAAACTAATTTTTCTAAAAAATATCCAGTATTAGGCACCACTTTAATAACACCAACAAACAGCTTGACTAATTCTGCGTCAGTTTGGTTTATAGCTTTTTGTCGTATCTTCAACAGTAAGGGTGGGGGAAGATGATAAATGATTAAATATTTAAATTGTTCTATCTTCCACTCCTTGTAATGAAAAGTAGTCAAGTGGGGAATTAAAGCTCTTGAAATGGTAACTTTTTTGGGGGCTTACACGAACTAGAGGGCGTTATTTAAAGAACGTTCAGTTTTTTAAGATTTTCTCGGAAAAAGTAAATGGAATTGTATGCTTTTTAATGAGTTGTCTTCAAGAAAAGAGAACTACCTAAATTATAGCGTAAACCGCATTTTAATATCTTTATTCGTTTTTTGAATTATTTTGAAAAAACCTGCTTTTCAATTGACAAATAATATAAGCTATAAATCAAATGTTATTATGGAGTAACAAACTATTTTTAGTAGTCTTTGGAAGCGAAACTAAAGCGTTTTCTCGATTTAATAATTGTGAAGTTAACTACTAATATTATTATGCAAAAATAATTAGACATTTCATGTTATTTTTATACTATTGGAACACGAACAGTACGAAAGAGCAATAATATACGAACCATAAGTCTTAAAAGGTAATCATGACAAAATACCTTTACAAACGTTCGAAATGTTTCCCGTCGTTCTCAATTGCAAAGATTGAGTCTACACCGGGTGTCTAATACAGCGACTTCGTTCAACCATATTTTGTGGGGTAGTAGGGCGTGTTTCAAAAACAATATCTTTCATTCTTCCCCACAAATAAAAATCGAGCACAGTGAGGTCTTCGGACCTAGCTGGCTTTGGAAACAAAACTGCCTCATCCTATCCAGCAATTAGGTTAATTTTCGTTTTAAAAATTACCAAAAGTGTGCCGGGCAGCCATCATGCTGAAGCTACATCTCTTTTCTTGTTTGCAAAGGAACGCCTTCCAAAAGTGCAGGCAACTCATTTATTAGAAAATCTAAATAAACTTCGCCATTTAGGTGGCCATTCAAAATAAACGGCCAAATTATCTGTCCATTTAGAATGCCACACCACACTCCATCGATTTTGATAGTTGACTTCACGCATCCAGTTAGGATTGACTGGTGGCCACAATGCATGTTATGTGAGTTAACTCCTCCACTGCTTGTGAAAGTGACTTCATTACTCCATAATACGCGAGAAAAAAAGCAATCTCGTCAATCATAGATCTTAACCAATGGCAGTGATCTAATCTTCGATCGAAATCAGTTTCTGAGAGAGCTTGGTGCAGAACAACGTGATATAGATGTAATTTATTATCCTTCAAATTCGATATATCGTCGATTTACTGATTCTCAGATCTAACGAAATTATTCTGGTGCTTACATGAGGATTTATTTGAATATACGCAAGAACATTGATAACGTCTTCTTCGTTTCTACTTGCACGATTTCTTCTAGGTGCTGGAATAGGATGTACTTGTCCATATTCCCGCAAATTTCTAGCTACACGTATAAAAACTCTTCTACTAAAATGTCTTCTATCGGGATGGTTAGCTGCATATACCCGTTTGGCCATACTAGAGTTCTCATAACACTGGAAATATACGGCTTCTGCGGTAGAATAAGACATTTTTGAAAACACTTTTGAAAAAATTTAGGAGAATTTGAGATAAAACCAAATACTAAACTTATTGTAACAAAGTGCTGGATAGTCACCAAACGATAATTCGAACAAATGTCATCATAACAAAGTTATGACAACGCAATCTAGTCATTTGTTAGATTCATAAAACTTTGTTTCATGGGTATCTCGATGAAAAACACTGTTACTCCATAATAACATTTGATTTATAGCTAATATTATTATTTGTCAATTGGAAAACAGGTTATTTCGAAATAACTCAAAAACGAATAAAGATATCAAACTGCGGTTTACGCCATAATTTATCCTCTTGAAAGTCACTCTTTAAAAGCATATCATTCTATTTAATTTTTCCGAGAAAATCTCAAAAAACTGAACCTTTTTCAAATAACGCTCTCTAGTTCGTATGAGACAAACGAATGGCCCCCAAAGAAAGTCAGCATTTGAAAGAGTTTTAAATTCTCTTTCAAACGAGTCCCCACTTGACTACCTTTCATTACAAGGAGTGGGAGATTTGAATATTTAATTATTTATCATCGAACCTTTACTGTTGAGGTTACGACCAAAAGCTATAAACCAAACTGACGTAGAATTAGTCAAGCTGTTTGTTGGTGTTATTAAAGTGGTACACAACACTGGGTATTTTTGGAGAAAAATTAGTTTCTATTATTTGGTATAGCAGTTTCGCCATCTTGCGGCAGTTTTAGAAACTTAAAAATATTTTCTAGCGATTTCTCTTGGCAATTTTAGTTATTCAATTTTCTACGCGACGCTGTAGCATCTATAGTTTCCCATATATCGTACCTCACCGCCCTTAGTGAGACACCCGGCACAATTTTATTTGAAATTTTTTTCTAATTATTTCATTTTTTCTTTTCTACCAAGATGGTCACAAAAATTGGCGGTCAATTTATGAGGCGCATGATTACACTTATTTAACTTAACAATTTTATCTGTTTTTCCCAATGTTTGAGGTGTTTCTTTCTCATTTGTATCAAATCTAGAAGTGCACAGTACGTTTGAAGCTGAGCATCGATACAAACCTGTGTGTATAGTGTAACTTTTGTTTCGCTATTGAGCTTTGATACTACTTTTGAAATTTGTTAGCGTTTCTCAGTTATTGTTCTTCTTAAAAAAATTACACATACCGATTTTACCGCGATTTTCGTAACGGCAATGCAGTTACTGAAAAGCGTGCATTTCCTCTTTCTAACATTATTTCAATTCTAAATGGTTTCCGTTGCCCTTTTTTTTTTCTGCTGTACTGACATTTAGAAATTTATTTGGGGCACTAAATTTCTTATTGCTTTAATTAAACGTGGACTATGCTTGTTACTGCATACCAGAGTTAGTAGGCCAGTTACTGTTACAGTCTACCCTGTATGAGGTTTTTCAGAAGGTTTTCCTCATACACATATAGGGGCATGATTACTGCGTATAGCACATCATGTGCGACTGTTTATGCGAATGCTGGGGTAGTAACTTCCCTCTCAGAATTATAACTCGGTTCTATACCAACGGCACATACCCTGAATATAACCATGTACTTAATGTATGTATCTTGGAAATCCATCAATATGGCTGAAGGAGAAGGAAAGCTCAAGCAGCGCAGCCTCTCCCTTGGGAGGAATTTAACATGTTGCCTTTTCCATCTTTCTTTCATTATACAAGGTAATGATAATCTTCTACAAAAGCTGTTAGGGTAAATACTCAACTTAAGAAGGTGGTTTCGTACACAACCTCTCAAGTATTAAATAGGCAGCAGTCTAACTTGTTCAAACCAATGTGACCAAACTTCGATACGGTCGCATTTTAGGCCGACTTATATAAAGTTGTAGAATGAATCATAATTGACATGTTTTGACATAACCTATATCTGTAAAGATCACTTGGACAAATAAAGATATTATTATTATTACGTTTGGCCCAAAATAATGACCAAGACCATTAAAGAAAATGTTACTTAAGTCCATCAAGAAAATACGTGTAATCGTCTGCTTATGGCTCATAAACGAAACGGTTTTAGACGTTTCCTTAAGTAAATTGGTGTTTGGGTTACGATGGCTCCAAATAATGACACGCTGCAAAAGCAAAACTTTAGTTCATGCCCATTGAAGCAATGTATTTCTAACGAAATTTTTGTATAAGTACAGTTTTTGTGCATACCTATTTAGATCATAACCAACGCGATTAATCATAAAAATCCCACGACCCATGCACTCACAAGGCAGTCGGCAGTCGCACTTACAAGTTTTTTTTATCAATTGTAACATCCTGTTTTGAGCATTAAATATTACCTCATCATTAGGGCATGGTCAGTATATGGTCTTTAAATGTGATCTCAACATTTGATATCACTGTAACAATGTAAAGAAAACAGTGTACAATAGTGTCTTAGGAATGCCCTATTTAGTACACGTTCAAAACGATGTCACGTTTTATTTATTTGGTTCCAATTGAATGTACTATGGCTGGTTTCACAAGATAATTTGTGAACTTTATGTATGAATTGGGTATTACTTAAATATTGGGTACTTTCGCCTCAAACAATAAATAACATTGTAAAACATTTAATACTTATCCATTGATATATTTCATTTGGTCCTTTCCTTAACGTTTGTGTAAAAATGAACATTTCGAGTATCTGTCATAAAAGTTCGTTACTACATATTCAGGCAATGTGTTTGGCCGTTTCCCAACAAAATTGGCGAATAATGGCGTTTGGGAATCTTTAACCCTAACAAGCCTATCGAGAGAATATGTTTTGAAGGAATAAAATTTTGGGTAACTTTGGTCCCGTATGGTAATTAACACCGCAAAAGCACAATTAGGGCGAGGACATGGAAGTAATTATGGATCCAAATAATTACTTACGCCGCAAAACCACTACATTTAGTACTTTGCCCATTGAAGCAATGGACTTGGCTGTTTCTCTAACGAAATATGTGAATACAGTTTTTCGGTATATTTAATTCCAAATTACGATCAACGCCATAAAACTATAACATTTCTTTCTTTCCCATCGAGGCAATGCATTTGCTCGTTTCCCCAACGAAGTTAGGTATTAAGCTTTTTAAGGGCCAAAATTGATGGCCCTAAACCATAAAATATTATTCTTGAAGTAATTAATTACCACAGGCTCAGGAAACCACATTAAACGAGCGTTTTTTTTTTTACCAAACGTCGAAAGAATAAATAATAGAAGACTCTACTAAGATGCAATTTCAACTACAAATTCCTAAACTGAATAGAAACATTTTGATTTTTTTACAAATTTGACATAATGGGTTGCATTCATATAATTTTAAATTATGATTCTCATAAGTTAAGCTGTGTTTTTTATGATTGTGGATCTGAATAGACTAAATTAGGCCTATCGTGCTAAAGCACTCAGGAACACTTAGGAGGATGGATAGCGGGATAATGAATTGCCAATAGATGCCTACGAACAGCTACCTTAAATTTTCTTATATCATAAGTGAAAGGAAAACAGGAACTAGGGAGATCATTCCAGAGTTTAGAAGCCGTGTAGAAAAATGTGGATTGCGCCCATTTGGTACGACAAGTGGAGATTTGTACTGCATACTGATGATGTGAATGAGCGAACCGCGTGTTTCTCGCAAAGATAGCCCGAGATGGTATCAAAGAATATAATTCAGCAGCACAATAGCCGTTGTAATAACGATAATACAAAGAAAGAATTGAAACCATCCTTCTATGTTCAAGGGACTGTATGTGAGAAGTTAAGGACGGGTCATTTATAAGCCTAATCGCTCTATTTTGAATACGATCAGCGATATCGAGAGCGTATTGGGGAGCACTAACCCAAAGGTGGGAATTATATTCCAGATGAGGCCGAATTTGGGCCTTATACAGCAGAAGGAGTTGCCGAGAGGTAAAGTACTGCTTAGATCTGTACAAAAAGCCTATTTTACGAGCAGCTGTTTTGGTAGCTGACAGAAGATGGTCAACCCATGAGAGATTTGAAGATACAGTCATACCCAACAGAGCAATAGGGTCTGAAAACTTAAGAACTGAGCCATTCATACTTACAACAGAAAATGATCGATCTTTTTTGGCGGACATAAGGCAACACTTTCTAGTTTTAGTGATTTCACTTTTGTAGATATTTCTAGCACCAACGTATTCTACATGACTGTCGACCGATTTATTAGATTTCCATTTAATGTAATATTTATTTTTTAAAGATATTGCATCAGCACAAGCCTTATTTAACCAGGGTTGGGAACGTGAATGATCTATACCGTACTGTTTTTTGGGAATGTATAACTCCATTCCCATGGGGATGACTTCAGATACTGAAAGAGCGATGTCTAAAGAAGAGGACGACTTAAAACAATATTCACGCCATGGAAAGGTTGCAAATCCCGTAAATCACTCCATCGAGCTGACTTAAAACAGAAGATGTGGAGTATGGTTAGGGTTATCAGGGATTCTTATGGGTTCAGAAATCATTTGTGTGAGATCACATGAAATAGCAAATCTTTTTGCGTTATGACCAGCGGGATTTGTAGTAGATGAAAACTGAAGCCAATTAGAGTTATGAACACTGAAATCGCCTACAATTGAGATATCGCAAGATGGAAACTGAGACAGGAGATAGTCAACCTTCATACTAAGGTAATCGAAGAAGTCTTGAAAGTTACTGTCATTAGGAGAACTATGAATGAACCAGTAGAATTTCACAAAATTAGGACCAGAATGTTTAAACCAAATCACGTCAAAATTTTTATTTTCTAAGGAAGAAACCCTCTTGCAAGCAATTCTGTCCTTGATGTAGGCACATACGCCTCCTTTGTATCCTTTATATATTTGCTGTAGTTCCAAAAAATCTAAATACATACGTTTTGCAAATACTAAGTACAGTAAAATGTGAGCGTATGTACCGAATTACTACGTGATACGCAAAGAAAAGCCAGGCACAGGCGCTCCTGGGGAAGTTGCAAAAAAAGCGAGCAGAACCACTACCATTCTTGGATCTCTAAAAAGAAGGTAATCTTTTTTAATTTTTTCCCATATTATCTTATTTATCTGATGTTTTAATTCCTGTTTTAGCACTATCATCAATATGGGCAATTCTGAACAAAATAGTGAAGAAGTTGATGTAGTCGAAACCACTTTAAATGACGAATTAGGAAACACAACACAGGAAATCTTGATTCTCAAGGTGATGTTAACGGAAGTTAATACAGATAATGACAACATTAGTCGTGCGAATTCAAAAGCACCAAAAAGTCTAAAACATGCAGGAAACTCTGAGGAACGATTAAAATTGCGGAGAAGAGTAATAACGAAGAACAAGGTGAAACAGATCTTTTCCTTGCATCCCGAGCAAAAATAGTCAGGATACTACCTACGGCGAAACAAATCTATTTAAGATTACAATTAGCGACCATGGTAGGAAACGCGCAGTTAAAATATGTTCAGAAAGAGGAATGCGCGGACTGTAGCCAATCAACGTCTGTTTGTTCTAATGTTGTCAGTAGATGGGTCACTCAAAATCAAGATTCTTCTTTGGCTTTCTCAAGTAATCCTCAACCTACGGTCTCGCAGTTATCAATACCCTTCTCGTCATCAACCATTAGCGTACCTGGATTTTCTCCAGTTTCTTCAGTCAGAAGAGTATTTGAACTATTTAAATCTGTAAAATTTAACATACATATAAACGAACATACATTCCTTAAAAATGAACAAAGTTTTTCCTCAGGACTAATTGGATTTTTATTTCTATTCTATGGTTTTGAAACATTACCTTCTATGTGATTTAATACGTAATCAAACAGTACTGGTGCCAAACGAAAATATTGTCTAAATTTTACAGCGTTGGTTTGAAGGTGACGATATATTAAAATTTCGTAAACTCGTTCATTTCGTCGTTTTTTAAAAATTTCACATTCTTTCGACCTTTTCGCTTCTTCTTCTGGTGAAGACTCTTCTGCTTCCAAAAATACTATCATCAATCAACCATTTTATTCATATCTGATCTAACCTTATATGTTTATATGTAATTAGTTTTGCACTTTGTTCCTTTTACACTCCATAACGGGTTAACTTTACATATGTACCCAACGCTTTATAGCGACCGTAATATTCGTTGGCCGCTTTCTGTCATATTACGACCGCTTACCTAGAAAATCGTAGCTTTGCCCCAAAAGATTATCCCATATCTCATGATTGACTCTATGTTCGCAAAATAAAACATTTTGACAATATTCAGGTTACTTATGTAACTTAAATGCAAAATATTTTGACGCAATTAATTTACTCATCGGCGGTATATGTTCCTTCCAAGTTAATGAATAGCCAATAGAAAGTCCTAATCATTTAAAAACTGATACTGGTTCTTCGGTATCTTTATCAGTAAACTTGCATTATATTGAGAACATTAGAGTAAAATTGCGTAATTCGAGTTTTTTCGGTGCTTAAAACTAACTGATTTAATGTAAAATGGTTCGCTAATTCTACTAAACAAGAGCTTAATTTACATGGCGCTACACTACTACCTTATCCCTCTCCATAAGAAAGGTCATCTGCAAATAAACAAGCATTAATATTAATACAGCTTTCTATATCATTTATACAAAAGAGAAATAATAAAGGACCAAGTACACTGCATTGAGGTATTGTCTGGACAGACAAGAACGAGCTTATTTGAGATTATGCAGTGCCAAAGACTACCAAAATTTATACACAAATTTTATTGAGGGAAAAGCCAAACTGAATGCCTCGATGCGCAAGTGCTAAATGTGAAGGGAAACTAGGGGAATTCTGTCTCTTGGGGTAATGGCGGCCCTTGAATATCTCTACGGACTATGCGCGTCTTATGAAGCAACTATGATAAACCGACTCGTAACGTATCCACACTGCAGTTCGTTGTCACATGACGCTGTTATCGCGAGTTATTCAAGTTTTCGTTAAATTTACAGTTGTATTATAATGATTGTGCAAGTTTGAAGGTATGTATCCTCTGGTGAAATACCAATAAGCATGTTTCAAGGATATTTACAGATTCAGTAATGTATAATGTTTGATACTAACGTGAAATATTAACAATAAACGGCAACATTTTTTGTTGACGAGATATTCAATAAACCTCATGTTTGGGGCTAATGCCGGTTACGTTTGTAGGGAAATAACGGCAGTGCTGTCATTGCCCCCAAAAAAATGTACGAGTTGCAGTTTAAGTAAAGGAATGAAAAGTATTGGTTTTTCTTATTCCAGATGCCACGAAACTATGTAAGAAAAAGTAACAAGGAAACTCTAAGAACTGCATTTAATGCTATCGAAGGTGATCGCAGTCTGAAAGATGTGTCAAGCAGTTTTGGAATACCTCGATCAACGTTGCAAGATAGAGGTAAAAACACGACCAGCCAGTGTTTTCAGTGGCCTAAAAAAATGAGATAGTGGCGCAAATAGTAACTCTCTCGAAAATCTTCTTGGGTGTGACGCCAAAGACAATAAGAGAATGTGCATTCACTATGCTAAAATAAATAATTTGAGAAATCCTTCCACGAAAGGCAAGTTGGCTGGTCATGATTGGTTGGAAGGTTTCACAAAACGCCATCCTGAAATTTCTCTCAGAAAACCAGAATCAACGAGTGTCAATCGAGTAACAGCCTGCAATAAAGGGGACGTACGCTTGTTTTTTAACAATTTGAACACACGATGGATAAACACTCGTTCCCGCCTACGCGAATATTAAACGTCGACGAGACCGGTATCACAACCGTGCAGCGCCCCAGCAAAGTATTTGCGAGAAATGGAGAAAAACGCGTTGGTTTCTTGACAAGTTGGGAAAGAGGCAAAACTACAATCGTAGTATGTGGTGTAAGTGCCTCCGGTATGTTTATCCCTCCAATGTTTATTTACGCTAAAAAGAGAATGGCACACCAACCCCGAACAAATGGACCACCCGGTGCAGTTTATTTTTGTTGGAATAATGGCTAGATAACAGAAGAGTTGTTTTTAGAATTCCAGCCACTGCACGCTCAAGGCCTACAATTTCTGCAGGACAATCAATATTTCAATGGTAACGTCGCACCGAACACAGCCGTTGGATGTGACATTTTACGGCCGCTGAAATCGGCTTACAACACAGAAGTGTGACAAATATATGTGATCTACCTGGTGAAAAAATATCACCCTAGGAAGTTGCGGAGTTATTCAATAATCAATAATCCTGTGAATACGGACCTTTTTAAGGAAGGCGATTTGGGCACCTGCTAAAAATCTGCTACCAACTATCATGGGGGACGTAGAGCAAATATAAAATGTTGATCACATCAATGCACTGGCAGCCAGAAACTAAGAAGAAACTATACCACCGAAAACCGCTCAATGACAGAATGAGGAAAAAAATAAAGATGTATCATTTAAGAAAATATTGCCAATACCTGGATGCTCTAAATTGACAACAAATGCACCAAAACAGAGTTCTAGAAATCAACATTCCTTAATCTTCACATCAACACCTGTGAAAGATGTTCTAGAAGAGAAAGAGAATGACAAACAGAAGAAGGCGTCTAAAACCAAAAGTACAAAGAGGCAAGTATTTTACGAAAGTAGCAATTCAAAAAAAGCAAATGTTGCCGAAGAAAGTTTTGCCTTTCGTGAAAAATTAAAAATAGTTGCAACTCAAAGTATTCACTATCGCAACAAAGACGATGCCGTAAAAATTTCCAATGAGGACGAGGTTAATGAAGACTTTCGGATAAATCCGTGAAGTGTTTGAAAATGTTATAGTTGTTAAACTACATGAGTTTATGTTTCTAATAAAAATTTCTTGCTATTCTATGTAATTTATGTTCAATTTACCACCCTTCCCATTTTCGTAACCTTAAAAATATAGTCACGCCCCTCCCAATTGCTTAGGGTGCCGTAATTCCCCCACTCTCCCCTACGCCATTACGACGATATTTATTGTTTCAGGTTCAAGATGCCCAAAATACCTATATTAATTCACCAATTGCATTGTGAAAGCATTGGCCCGATAAGCCACAACTAATTGTTGGTCATCTTCTGGACCAAAATGCCCAAAAACTTTATTATACGCCAATTTCGCTAAAGGTAAGATTTTGGGCATCTTTGGTCCAAAGCGGTGACCAACGTCCTAAAACTATAAAAGTTTGTTTTCTTATTGAATCAATCCGTTTTATCGTTTTCTCATCGACGTTTCCGTATAAACAAACGTTGGATTCACTTGGCTGCTCTCCCACGTAAATCAGCACACAAATAAAGTGCCTTCTTTAACACTGTTAAACCATAATACTTACTGCTTGCCCTTCAAGTAATGCGCATTGCCGTTACGCCAACGAAACGCACTAAAACCATAAGAAGTAGCCCTAGCACATCAAATCAATGCAATGAATTTGGAAATTAATGATCTACATAATTCCTAGATTACAAAGTTGATTTACGAACAACCACAATCTGCACATGTAATATTTGTAGTGGTGACACCAATATGCATTACTGCATTCAACTGGAATCTAATAAATAAATCGCGACATCGTTTAGCACATATACTATAATGGGGTACTACTAAGCCGCCATTTTACACAGTTTTCTTAGCCCTATGGTTACTGTTGAGCCATCAATTGTTGCATTCCTGCATGTCACTGTGCGCGCGCTCGAGTGTGTGTGTGTGTGTGTGACGAATCCTTTGGACGTAATATTTTAAAAGTTGCATTTAAATTTGGCATAACTGCTTAAAACCGAAATGTCTAGATCGCAATGATTTCTAGTGAAAGCGTAGTTGAAGAACGAGGAGTAAGGCGAGTGTACTACATTTTTTGTCGCAATTTGGTAGAAACGGTTACATAGTAATTATTTTAATGTAACTGATCCCACTTTTTCATCCCATCCATTGAGTATTTGTTTAGCAATTCCAACCACCAGTGTTTTCTTGAAATTATCTCCAACTTGGGCGATTCTAGTCGATTTCCATATTGGCACACGTGTTTATTTTGACTAAGATGCTTTTTTATAAATCTTGATCGAAGTTCTTTAACCTCTGGAAGACCGTATATCGTATTTTCACGTTTTTGGAACCTACTTTGTCAGCATCACATAAAATCCACTTTATCATTTTCAACAACTAAAATTAGCATCTTCTTCATAATATCATGCTTTCCACTATGGTGGATTTCTTTTCGGTAGTGAACCTCCCAGCAACATCGTTTCTATAACACTTCAATTAAGAAATACTCTTTTTTAATGTAAATAATGACAGTCTTCTTCTGTGTAAGTTGAATCATCGCACATAATTTCTCGTCTACCTCGGAAGTTCTTAACTTGAAATGTTAATAGTTTTTCCTCTATGCAGCTGATGCACAAACACCCATCTCTGACTTTGATTAAACCAATCTTTGCAGCTGTAAGATGGGATTTGCCGTCGCTCAACACTTAATTTTTTCCTTTTTCTGCAAGAACAATTACTATCATTTTGTCTGAATTTTTTTACTTACTTCGGGTTATATAATTTAAAATGACCTTTCTTTTTACAAGGTTGATGTTGGACTTTTGTGCGACATACGTTTACCATGTCAGCACTTTTAAAACATTGAAAACAACACACCTTGTTTATAATTCACTTTTCTTTTCCTCCATTGACATACCAAGTTATGTTATAATGACTTGTGTTGATACAAAACGCACAGCATCAAGGGTGTGTTATGCTGGTCGATAATAAGCAAGCTACTGAAGGTAGTTAACGCTTATTTCCTTTTTACTTCCTATCTGATGGTGCGAATCTCTCGCTTGCTAACACGTTTGTTTCTAGCTACTTAATTTTTTTTAGAAACTCCACGGTTTCTAACAGCGACTGTTTTGTGCTTCTTCTATCACAGCTAGAGTTACCTGTCGTATTATTATAAGTTTTTGTTATGAACGAATAAGTTCAAAAGTAAATATGTAATTAAAAATTATTATTAATTTTATTAAATACATAAATAAAAAGTTTACCTCGAGTAGGATTTGAACCTACGACCTGTAATTTGCTAGAGTACCGCGCTAACCATCTGCGCCATCGAGATTCAATCCCCAATCGATGTAAATTTTGTCTTTATGTATGTAGAACTGATGTAAATTCTAAATATAATGAGATTACAATGAAATTACTTATATTAATGGAATGTGAGCCTGCAATAATAATTTTTAATTACCTGTCATATGTTTCCCTTCTACGTTACGAAAATACGATTTCGTAAGGTAAAGAATTGACGCACATTTTTTTCTTGTGCATTTGTTTCAGGAACTCCTCACTGAGCAGATGATCTCAAGTACAAACTAGATAGCTTACTTCTTGACATCTTACTGGCTGCATTTTCTGATATGAATCTTTTGATCACGCACATACACTTCAATTAACATGTCCCTTTGACCAAGTCTTCCTTCAAAGCTTGCCATTGTTAAAGGGTAATTTTCTATGATAACTGGATAACTGAACGTAACTTGTTTGACTGTCAATCCATCTGTCATGCATTGAAATAAGTACAGATATTTGAGTACTATAGGTATCGATGTATTTTCATGAACTGTGGCAAACTGACTACAAAATTATAGCCATTAACGCACATTTCCTCCAAACTTAGGTAGTTCCTACTTAGGAAGGTAGTAGTAATTCTTAACTAAGTCGTCAAACTGATGTTATCATCTTGATAATGATGGTCTTTTCTTTTTAACAACTTTGATGACTTTTTTCCTGCTGAAACATTGTTTCCCTTAAATTCGGCTGTCCCCCCTATCCATTGTAGTCTGTATGAATAACCATTCCAGTAATTCCTGATGTGCATTCTTGGTAGATTTCGTATGGTATCTAATGACGCCTTATCGAGCTTCAATGTCTACTTTTTTATGTGTGAGGATATTCTAAATTTTTTTTAAACCACAGGTGAATCATATTCGTGTTCGTTTTAGTATGAACGTGTTCTTATTTGTGTTTGTGTTCGTATACTTATTCGTGTTCGTGTTGATGTTCGTGTACGTGTTTGTTTTGGTGTTCGTGTTTGTATTGGTGTTCGTTTTGTATTTGTGTTGATTTAGTTTTTTGTTCGTGTTCGTACTCGTGTTCGTGCTGGTTATTTTGCTCGTGCTCGTATTTGTATTTATGTTGCTTGATAGTAATTAACGTAGTACACTCTGAATTATACGTTTTGGTTATTAGGTGCCTATTTACTTGAATTCCTTTTATGGACCAGGTCTTCAACCGAGGTTTCTTTTTATTTAGCTTTGTTTGCGGCTCTGGATCAGAACATTCGTGTTAACGTTCTTGATCGTGTTTATGCCCGTCTTTGCATCTACGTTTGCATCTATATTTGCGTTTGACGTTACGCTTAGGTTATCATTTGCACATATCCTAATCTTTGCGAACGTGTTCGTATTTGCGTTCGTGCTGATGCTCGTGTTCATGTTCGTATTCGTATTATTGTTCATGTTGCGTTTACATTTACGTTGTTTTAATTCTAGTGTATTTGTGTTTATTCGTGTTCGTACTTGTATTTTTGATCGTGTTCGCGATATTGTTTGTGTTCGTATTTGTTTTTTTGTTTGTGATGATGTTTACGTTCGTATTCACTTTATCGTGACTATTTTAATTATCCTTGTTTTCTGTAAGTGCACCACTCCTTTGATTAGGGATCATTGTGCTCCTGGGGTATGTAGTGGGTTACTGTTTAAAAGCTCACCTCGAAGTGTTGCTTTTAGAAAACCGTTCACAGCAAGTAGGCGACTTAATGTTTAACAATTGACGAATGTTTGTTTATTGTATAATGACTAAAGCTCGGGAAGTATGCACTGAAAAAACCCCTAAAATATGCATGCAAATATGCACCAAAAACAGTCAAAATAAGCACTAAAATATGCTTTTTTGCATTTTAGTATACATAATAAAACAACGAAATAAATACTCATTTTACCTTATATTTATATATAATTTATTGTAAGAACTGCATATATAAAAAATACACAAAAAATAAGTATAATATTTTATTTTATTTATTTATTAATAAATAGTAATTACTATATTTTAAATTATAACCCTTTATTTATTTCTGGTAAACCAATATTCTATTAAGTGTTTTTCTAAGTTTAATAAATGCATATGCATTTATAAAATTTTGTCAAAATATGCTTATATGCACTTTATATCCATTTTGAATATTTCCCGAGCTCTAATAATAACTATTGTTCAAATAAATATGTGCAGAAATGATCACTAATAATACGCTGTCTAATACGTGCATTTCTAATGTCAACACCGGTCTTTTATTAGATTTATGTACATTTTGTTTTCCCATATTGAGGAAAAATTAGAATCACACGACAAAACAACACTAAAATAAAAAAAAATTAAGAACAATTCGACCAATATTCAAGACATTTTTTCGAAGTAGAAGTTGCTATAATGTTGTTAATAATGCCGCTTGCAACAAGAAACCGTTTACATACTGATTCAATCGCGATTTCAAAGCCTTTAAATTTGCCATGCAGCGACGATCTTTGGCATTGATAACTATATTCCTTGTCCTTTTTGATTTTTTTTCTGATACTTTTAACTAATAAGTTTGAAATATGTGGCATTACTTGTCGTTTTTCGAAACATGCAGGTTTTTATTACGGTCCTGCAATATTTTAAATGTAAGTGTACTTTTCCTGCAAAGGTGGCACTGCGAGTCACCATTATTTATTACAGTTCTTTTTCTCGATAATAAATTTGTGTATTTACCTACATATTCGATATTATTAATACAAAAAAATAAAATGTATAATTGAAATATTAGTTATTGACACATAACATAAACAATTTTTCTAAAAATAAGTTTCGCCGCGATGTAAATACACCAGGGATATCCATATTCGGTAGCGTTCAATAAAAATTGAGCTCTGTTGCGCTTAATCGTATAATATTATGTACGCCATATTAACTGAAGCTGTGTACTCCATTTAATCTAAGAGTTGCTATTAATTAGGTTCTAGTGTTATGTTGTATTTTGTTTTCAGTTCTTTGCGTCTTGCTTTACTTTCTGGACAGAGTTTTAGAGTAAAGCTTTGGTCGTTACTCTTTCGTGGGTGTTCACTCATATTTATACTATTTGGAATAAGTTCATTCTACTTTCTTAAAGTTTGTATCACTTATCTATAAATTGGTCTCGGCTTTGAAAGATATCGTGTAAGCTAATGCTCCATTTCCTTAACAAATAAAACTGATACTATCACTTAAACCACCATTTTAGTCGACAGTTACGAGTGGCATCGCATATATGTCAATTCGACACTGCCGTTCGTTCACATCCTTTTTGATTAAATTGTCAAAGTTTCATGTTGACTTACTTGTAATTGCAGTCGTATGGACGAAAATTATTGTACTCTCGCAGAATCTTTAATTTGTGGTTTGTTTTGTTGTTGTCAGCTACTCTGTCGTATTTGAAGAATTTACTGATTTATTTTTGATATCATATGTAAATCTAGTGCCCAGATTATCCACTTATCTTATTCGTATTAACGTTTCATAGAAATCAATTTGGTTGCTGTTTAAATAATTATTTTATAATCAGAAGGAGACAAACGTACCGCGTTACCTATTATACACAGTTAGTCTTGCAGTATTCAGTCACGTTTGAGATAGTACGTTCTAAAATTTAAAGCATACCAATCGTCATACTTTAGAGCCTGTGTAGAATTGTTTAAATAACTATTCTAGAAAAACTGCAAACTGTGTGTTTCTATTTAATATTTATATTCATGAACAAAATTTTTTAGAGTTTGGTTTGGTTACTGGTTTGTGAGTTTTGCTTGCATTCGTTTCCCTTTTCTAATTTGTAAGATCTTTTACAGAGTTTTTGGCGTTTAATAAAATTTATTGTAAGTTTTTTGCGGTAAGCACTTTGTTTTGATCGCTATCAAGTGCCCAAAATTCTATGTTTGTGGGCTTTTTTCGGTATACAGTTATCGAACGCACTTGGCAAACATATACATCATTTTTTGCAGCAGTGACTTGACCAGTATCGAAAATCTTGGCGCTTCAGGAGCTATTCCTTTTGTTCTGATTATTTCCAGTCATTTGATACCTTTAATTTTTAGCTCTTCGTTTTCAAGACTCTTTTTAAATTTGTTTGAAGCAAAAGTAAAGGTCACCTATTGTGTTGTTTTCTAAACTCTTTCCGTTTAAGGTATCTTTGGTTTTTTTATACTTTCTTTACTAATATGTATTTAGCTCACTTTCTGTAATAGAGAAAATGATAGTTGTGCATTATACCGTTTTACGTATATTCAAACGGCATTAGAATACCGCACAGGCAAATAACCTCACGGGCCGACTAGCTCGTCGTAATGGTCGTGGATTTTAGCAAAAATTGTAGTTACTTTAATCGGAATTTTAATCCGGTAATGATATGGGCACCACCCTGTGTTGATCCGAATAAAAGTACGCATGCAAAAGGGGGTGCCCTAACATAAAACAGGGAAAAATAGGTAAACCTAACTTTTGCACTACCTATGGTTCGGATTCCTCGCTAATTTTCTAGGGTGAATCTGAAATGTAACGCTCCATAACACAGTATAGTTCTTACTTTGTGAGATTATAGTGACGCACTGGGTATATGCAGTATTGTGTTGTGCGTCGGACGTGTTCTTGATAATATATGAACGAACACCCTGGTGCGGTTCGCAACCTAAAATATTTTTTTCATAGAATCGTTTATTAATGGGAAGTATTAAGCAACTCCAAATCATGCATTAATAGGCGATCTACCATGTCGGCATGGTCGCTGACCGCTTTCACCAAGTCTACTTATAATATTCCCAATTCTACTACCAAAAACTGATGATTGTCAACAGAGCTATACGAAATTTCTAATAAATACAACCAATGCCAAATATATGTCATACAGCAGTTCTTCCCTATCACACAACAGAATATACCTAACTTTTCATTGCTATCTTACAACAACACTAAAAATATCATAATTTTCTACCAAAATATGTACACACGGTCGCAATTAAATTGAGACAAAGCTAAAGATTAGCAAAGCATGGTTTTAACTTTGCGACTGTCAAAGATTAAACCCAAATTTGTTAATGATGACCGGAAGGAATGTATAACGAATTTTTGTGCTAATTTGGAAATATTGATTATACTCATCTGAGTTATACCAAATAACATCACGAAACTTTTTTGTAAATCTGTATTTATGTTAGAACCGTTTTGTGCTTCATGTGATTAAAATTCGTAAATTACTTGAGCGTCATCTGAATATAGGTCATACGTACTATATTTTATAAGGTTGCCATATCGATGGTGTAGAGAGGCCCTAAAACAGATCCCTGGGGAACGCCAACTGACACTGGAAGCATATCATATATGCGACCAGCTGACACGACGTATTGCGAGCGAGTCTATGCGTAGCTTCGGATTAAGCAAGCCGCAGTATTACTAAACCCTATATGTTCTAAAATTGCCAGAAGTACATTATGGGACATTATATTGAAGGCTTTTGAATAGTCCAAAAAGGCAAGCCTGATTAGGTTATGGTACCTTTACTTAGGCAAAAGTTTACAATATCTGTAATAAACGAAGCCAAATATGGTAAGTACAACTCGTACCAGACTACTGAATAAAATAGATGTAGTGCTGCTTTCCCTCTTTGATGAATCTCTTTTACGATAACTATTACGATGGTCACTGCTAAAATTCATAGAAAATGCAAGAAATGCACATTATGTAACGTAAAAATGTTTATTGTTTTTCAAAATGTTCTTCCTTAAGATCTATATACTTTTGCATTCAGTAAAACCAATCTTCAGAGCACTTTTGTCATTCTGAACGAGGTACCTCCAAAACAAGTACTTTAAAAGTTTCAATAACCTCTTCAGATGACGAAAAACGCTTACCACGCATTTTATTTTTGATGTTTTTGAACAAAAGGGTCATTGGAAGGTAGATCAGGCGAATATGGACAATGAATAATTAATTTGATATTTTGAATAGTCAAAAATTCTGTGCGCACTTGCATTGTCATGATGCAGAATGATTCGCTTATTTATATTGTTTTTTTTAATTTTACCGATCACCTGGAGGAAACAAATTGCCGTATACCAATCAGGAGTAACTGTTTTTCGATCCGCAAATGCAACAGTTGCAACATGACAGGTTTGTCCGAAAAAAGAAGCAATCATTTTCTTTAAAACGCTTTGCGAGCGCACCACTTTCGTTGGTTTAGGTTCATTTTGTAACACCCATACAGATGATTGCTGTTTAGTTTCAGTGGTATGTAAATATATCAATATTTCGTCACCTGTTGCAATGTAATATATAGAAGTTGAACGACTATGGTCAAATTTTTTAAGCATTTCCTTGCACCACTTGGCACGTGATTTTTTTGAGCTTCTATTTGATTGAGAGGAATCCAATTAATGCAAAGCTTTCTGACGTTTAAAGGTTGTTTCAAAATGGTATTTATTTGTTTCGTCGCAATGCCTTAAGATGCCTGTGTCTCACTATATGTCGCATGTCGATCTGATAAAATCATTTCACGCACGACATCAATATTCTTTGCCATAACAGAAGTGCACACATTGCTATGACGTTAGCCGTATCGAAAGTCATAAAAATCATCATTCGAAAATCACGATTCGAACACAAGCTTACTACTTTTAACATTCTACTGAAATTATAATCAAACTGTCAGTTGCACTAATGGTATAAAATTGCAAAATTTTACGATTATGACAATCGCAGAATCTTAGCATTGCAAAGAGTACTTGATTCTAATGATTCTATTGTTGTAAAATAGCAAGCAAACCAAACTTATGTACTTCAAACAAGGGACTTCTCAAAAGCATGACATTTTATACAACTCTACCACTATGATTATTAATAATTCTTTTTAACACTTCCTTCTAAGTATTGCTACAACGGGCGTACTGTGGTTATTACTTGTGTTTAATTCCGCCCCGCTACAAAGAATAATACTAGGGTTCTTTTAAAATAATTTCACAACCATTGAAAATTTATATTGTGTGTTTGAGATTATTAAATGATCACCCTTTTTATTTTAGTCGCAGTGGGTTTCATTTATAGAGATGAACTTTAATGTTTACGTTTCATCGGATTCCTGCATTATCAAAATGCGGCAGCTAGCTCAAGTGTAAAAATAAATTACTACCGTTTTCAATGACCACAATTATACTGATTTCGATTTTCCTTATTATTTGGATTTCTATTGAGTTTACTTCCTTCCGCATTCATACATTCAATATTTTTATAAGCTTTTAGTATTAATGATCTTTAGTAATGAAAATAAATGAAACGATATACCTATTTAATTAAACTAAATTTCGGTAAATGCATAAATGCTTGGTTTACAATAAATAATAGATAAAAATCAATCTTATTTTTATGTTAGTATTCTTATTAGTAACATGCAACAATAATTTTTTATCAATATTGAATGGAATGTTTTCTATTCAAAATTGATATTCCAATTTAAAGAAAAGAAAATACATAAACGTTTCTTTATTTACACAATTAGAAATTATACTTATCTGTCACTTCGCTAAAAGCTGATACGTAGTTCTGCGTTTCTAGGCCGATGCCTAGATTACCCTGTCAGGGTTGTTCTTTCAATACCTTCCTTGGAGCTTTATATTAGAATAATGTTTCCACCTTTCTTTCCAACAATTTAAAGAGTTTGTTATTAATTGCTGGATATATTTAGTTTTTATTTATCTTCAATTGTCAGTTTTAACTACAAAAGGTGTACCGCAACAAACAGCAACGAACCACAAACCGCAACGCTTCTTCCTTGAACACCAATGATTTCGAGTTATTGCTCTTTATATATTGATTTATTACACTGACTCAATTATTGTATTCGATATTTATCGTTCAATGTTTAAGCACAATCGTGGGCGACTTTCGGTATGCACAACTTGACAATTATTACACTTGTATTATTTACTGTAGCCTTTTATTATTTCAATAACACAACTACAAGATTTTATTGTAATTGAACAATTTATAGGGGAACGTGACTATCACTTTGTCATTCGCTGCGCCCGCTCTGACCACTTGATTAAAAGGAAGTGACTTTTACTGCGCCTTCACTCTCTCTACTAAGTATTTATGCTTTCGCGAAGTGCCACGCTTATTTAAAAACCTTACAATTAATTATGCAAATACTTATTGAAAATAAACTCAAGCTTTTCATCTTAATATTAATTACATTTAGATACAAACAACCAACAACCATTTCTTTACCTAGAAAATAACATACTATCAAATCTCGTATAATTCAGCGCGAAATTTTTCAAAGGTACCTGTTACATTACATAATCATAGTTTTTTTAGTCTTATTCTATCGCGGAGTTTAACAAAACGGACACGATCTAAAGGTTTTGTTAATAAGTCTGCACAAAAAACGCCCCCTAACAAAATTATGTCTATCTTCAATATGTTTAGACCGCTTGTGATATTCTGGGATAATTCGCTAATTTAACCGCAGTTGCGTTATCTACAAGAAGTGAAAGAGTCTTGAAAGAATGTCCCATTTCATTAAACAAACTATTAAGCCAAACAAGCTCTTTAGCTCCATCGCTGCTACTACTCAGCTTCAGTTGTCGACAAAGCACGATATCGGTCCACCTGCAAACATAGCAGCAACTCCAGTTGTTGAACGTCTTCTGGTAATATCTCCAGCAAAACTAGCGTCGCTTAAACATTCTAAATTATGTTGTCCAGGACTAAATAAAATCCCATAGTTAGAAATTCCCCACAAATACCTAAAAATTCTTTTTACGCTGATTCAATCGGCTATTGTTGGTTTTCCTAAACATCTAGCTACTTTACTAGTTGCAAAAGCAATATCAGGCCCAGTCGCAGTCATCAAATGTATTAAACAGCCCACTGCTTCTCTATAAGGAATGTCACTACTACCAAGTTGACTGCTTCCACCATTATTTTTGTCGGTAGTCGTCATTCACGAATTTGATTCAGCCATATTAAACCTGGCTAAAACTTTATTGGTACACGCTTCTTGCCTAATTACACCATCTTTTAGACGAGATATTTGCATACCTAGGTATGTAGCAAAATTATCCGTTGTTATTTTGAAAGTTTAATGCAAGTTCGTAAGAAAAAGGTCAATTCACAACTTGTCAGTTCCAGCTACCAATCCATCATCTACGTAAATAGCTAGAAACAATTTCTTGCCATTTCTAAAACAAGGATCGCATATACTACATTGCATCCCTTCGGATTTCATAAAATTTACAAATCTATTTTTCCACCAGCGTGGAGCCTGTTTCAAACCATATAGCCTGCAACGCAAACAACAAACACAACCCTAATCATCAGTAAAGCCTTCATGCTGTGGCTTGTAAACTTCTTCTTGAAGAATACCATATAAAAAAGCCGCCTTTACGTCAAACTGATTAATTCTAAATTGTCAAATGCGACAGTTGCTAATAATGCACGTACCGAATCATATCTTGCAACTGGACTGAATGTCTCGTCATATTCTATTCCAGGTGGTTGAACATACCCCTTTGCCACAAGACGCGCTTTACATTTTTTGTTTCCATTTAAATGATCTTTAACCCATCTATTCTGTATTAATTTAGGTCCTTCTGGAAAACTGACAAGTTTCCATGTCCCATTAACTGCTTGCGAGGATAATTCATCCTCCATGGCAGCCAACTATTCTTTTGAATGTTCCGATTTTATACCTTTTTCATAACTTGTGGGGTAAATCGAAGAACTATTACATTCGGCAAGTGATACGTATTCATCACTACGTAACCCAGCTGGTTGCTTTCGAATCTGCTACAACGTAAAATCTTACCGACAACCTCTGAAACCTCAATTGATAAATCTTGTTTTTCCTCTTCCAAAACTCTAGATCCCTCTTTAGTTTTAAGTTCATCTATTTTTATTTTACCATTATATTAAGTTTAGACGTACTATAAATCCTTTCTAGTTTAAAGACAATGTCTCTACTGCATACAATTTTATATTTAGTTGGCATCCAAACCCTGTAACCATCCTTATCATTTACGTAACTTACAATATGGCTACGAACGCTTAAATATTTTTAAATAATACAGTTTGGATGCGTACAATTGTTCCATAATACTCATGGACTGCTTCCATTTTCTGCAGTCCGTCCAGTAGAATTAAGTAAATATAACGCTATATAACTAACTTCCGCCCATAAAGATTTCGATACCCCGTTATCAGACAGCATAGATTTTGTTTCACAATGGTACGGCGGAATTAACCTAAGTATAACACCATGCGATGCAAGAATTTGATGGACCCCGCAACAGTCAAATTCTGTACCGTTATCTGTTACTAACGTTCTAACAACATGTCCAGAAGTTTTGGCCTCATTTCAAAACTGCTTTAAGCAATTTGCGATTTCATTAATGCGTTTTATAAAGAAAATCCTACGAAATTTACTCTAATCATCTTTAAAAATTACAAAATATCGCAAACCACCGATTGAACCAACAGATATAGGTCCATTAACATTCGCATGAATTTAATCACCAACAGTTTTTGGTCTGTTTCACGGGATCTACATTTTAGGCGATGTGACTTGCTCAACGCACATCGATCACAGACGATTCTGTATCTATTTCATGCGCAATAATTCCTGCCTGCTGTAACTCATTTTTAACATGCATCTTATTCTCATGCCCCAGTCGTTCATGCCATATCTGTAAAGAATCTGGTACTAGTTACGTGCCAATACGGCAAAGGCAACAAATTAAAGAATGCCGGGGCTCAGTTCGCCGGAGGCACTGGATGCGTGGGTATGTCTA
Source organism: Vesta saturnalis (assembly GCA_036346205.1). Taxonomy (NCBI): domain Eukaryota; kingdom Metazoa; phylum Arthropoda; class Insecta; order Coleoptera; family Lampyridae; genus Vesta; species Vesta saturnalis. Next base: position 893,326 of record JARFJB010001834.1, read on the forward strand.
TTATTAAAGGATCGAGATAGAGAGGGTTCACTACTCAACCGTAGCTATTTAAACGACCGTTTTGCTCAGAACGGATCGTGCGTAGAGGGAATAAGGGTTTAAAGTAATTTTGGGCGCCAGGAATCGCCCCACAACGCCAGCCCGCACCGTTATCCCGACTCCCGAATACACGGTGATGCAGTGGATGAGTAAGGAACTATAGGAAAAAGGGAGGAAGAAAACAACACCAAACAAAACAACTACAGTAGTGTAGTAAATGTAAATTTAACAATAATCTTTAATTACTTTTTCAAAACTGTGTCGAACTTATTCTCACGAAACAAAAAAAAGATTAACATTTCAATCTTATAAATGCTACTAAGAGCCGAAGTAACATTATTACGATTCAAAATAACCTCAAATTTGACCCATATACCAAATAAATAAAAACCAACGTTTATAGTACTTCAGCAAGTTGCTGGGTAACTATACGCAACCCAAAACCAATTAATTCTAGAGTAAATTTTAAATAATTAACTAGAAACATTTCCTTAGCTTAATGAAGGACCTTTCATTGTGTGCACTGAAAGAAAACATACATTCTCGCTACCACAAGTGTTTTAGATAACACACAAAAAAAAAATGGAACAGAATAGTGACTGACACTTGCTGCAGCTTACACAAATAGTATAATTATTCCCTGATATTATCATATAGATAAGTAATTCTTATTGAAGTTTACAGAAAACACATTATTATTTAATTAATTAACCGCCCATTTAAAGCGGTGACAGTAAAGAAAAGAGGAGCGATTCGGTCGGCCCGCGTTATTTATTTCTGAGAAAACAAATTCATTAACCAAATATTTAGAAAGAAAATGAGCCAGAAATAAATAATTGAGTCACTAAATCTTCCTCGCAACCTAATTTTGATAAAAAAAAATTTTTTATGAGAAAAGAAATATTCAAATACACATGTATTTAACGTTAATGATACCATGTAGCCACTTCCATTTTCCTAAATTCTCGTGACGCGCATACATAAATAATGAAACTCGTCTGTTGCGCAGCTAGCATTTACATTAAAAATAAATGGTAGTGTGAAGCCCAATACGTAAACCAATTAATAAGTAGGGCTGTAAATATCACCTCAATCAGATAATGAAACTCCCGTAATGGCAGAGTATAGGCTTAAGAAGGTAGTACGATATTAAATCAACCATAGCAACAGCTGTTAACTAGAGGTTATTGACCACATTTGTAGATACCATTTAGTTAAGGTGAACATTTACACGGTCGTTAACCCTAACAGAATTCTATACCTTAATTCCTATACAGTAATGAAAGTAGTAAACAAAATAATTCAGATAAACTCTCTAACCTTATTGGATGGCGAGAGTTCTTACTCTAACGATGGGATCGCAACCGAAGCAGGTGCAGCACTTCCGGTATGATATGTCCAATGGTTTGTTCTAGAGTAGCCAATCCAACTTCCCATTTAAGTTACCGTAATGTTACACACGAAGAATAGTAGGTCCGTAAGAAGAATAATTTTACTTCTAACTCCCCAAATCGATTGATAATCGCACTAAGTTGTAAGGCGTGCGATAAATGTGAAAACGAGCCTGCGAGGTTCGAATCTAAAGCTTTATACTTGTAGATTGTATGGGTTCCGTTCCTCCTTATTGGACACGATTAAATTTTGTTTAAAATCCGCAAAGCTTGCGATCAATAGGAATAGAAAATTTGGTAGGAATTCCTATTGTTTTGAAATCTTTTACTAGTATCCGAAACAATTTCGTTTATTAGAGAAAGTGTAAAAGAAATCACCGAATTTTCATAGCGTCTCCAATATGGTGGAGAAGAAAGTGAAAAACTTTTATCAAAATCGAACTTGTGATCTATTAGATGTATATTCAATAAACGATTTTTCATTGGCTATTTGATACATTAAACTTCGCCCTCTTACGAGAATTTAGTGAACTAACCCAAAGTATTGGTGTTTACAACCATTACATAGTAAGGAGTTTGGCTAGACGCCGACAGATGTCATACCTATTTACTTTTGGTAAAAATTATTAACATTAACCGGATTTTTGTTAAATTACACAACTGAAGACATGTAAATTACTACAATGTTTTTCAACACTGAGTGTACGAATTGTGCGTTTAGTACATATCGACAAGAAGTTAAAATAGATTATTGTATAGCAATTAACGGAGTTATGCACAAATGAATTTTTGTATGTTACAAACTGTTGAGACATTTACATGATTGTAATTCGGTATTAAGACACGCATATTCATTATATAACAACCATCATAGCAAGTTGGTCCCGCGCAAATATTTTAATTATATTCAAACATTACAGAATACTGATTTATTGTGATTTTATTCCGTACTCCTGTGCACCGAAACGAATTTCGACTGCGTTCTGGTACATATCTTACATCAGACATTTAGTGTTCATACCATTTATTGTTCACTCGCATTTCAACGTTGATTTGACCAAAACCACGAGTATACACAACTTGCTCATTATCCAATATAATTACTACGAGCGCTACGAATGGTTTATAAGCAGCAAAAAATTATTTGACTCCAGTGATATGTTGTGCTGCTTCACTATTACAAACCCATGTAATCGATTGTGTTGCATTCTTATCTTCAGTAGCACAAAACGTTTTTTCATTCTGTGAACTACCTGCTGTTGATCTATTGTTCTCACGAACCAATTTTAGACAACGCGATTTAAAGTGACATCGCATACCGCAATTACGGCATGCCCATTTGTCGAATTTAGTTTTGCTTCTGGATTCATTATTTTGTTGACATTTACTGTTGACACCTGAACCAGCTGTCTTATTGACATAAAATGCACCATTATGTTCAATCGAACATAATTTTTCGATTAAAACATTCAGGGTACGGATTTCCATTGCTTTCCACACATTGCGAAACTTATTATAATCAGGCCCTAATGTTGACATGATTCTACCAATCAACATTTTGTCAGATAGGGAATTTTAATTTTGTTTTACCAGTTCAGTATTTGGGTCTGCAAAAATCTTTTGCATTTTTGCAATATGGCTTGGATCACGAGTAAAAGCGTAAAACTTTTCCATTAACGTATCCAACCTTTGTTCACTATAATACTCACTCCTTGCGCATAACTTTACCCATATCTCATTTGCAGTCTCGCAAGGTAGTACCAACTGCAACGGCAGCCTTAGAAAATTCAAAATTTCGCGCTGAATTATACGAGATTTGACAGTTGTATTATTATTTTTCTATATAAAGAAATGGTTATTGGTTATTTGTGTTTAAATGTAATTAATATTAAGATGAAAAGCTTGAGTTTATTTCAACAAGTTACTTAATTTGAAAAATTGCAAGTGCATAAATGCGTTGGAAGAGAAAGGAAGAGACGCTGTCAAAGTGACTGGCAGTTCTTTTTTGTAGTTAGTTGGAGTCGTCTTAAGTAAGCGATCACAGTTGGTTGAAAATCACCAACAGAGTAATCCGTCGCCGAGGCACTAATTATAAGGGAAGAAGTGAAATTACCTTCCTTATTAAAATAATAAGAGGCTAAGTAAACACAGTGTGAATAGTAAACAAATTGTGCAATAATTAAAAATCACATTAAAGGTTACGCAATAATTAAAATTCGCGTTTTATGTGCGCATCGACAGTATTCCAAAATTGTGTTTAAATATTGAACGATTAACTGCAAAATAAGACAATCGATCCAGCGTAATAAATCGATATATAAAGCAAAGTAACTGGAAAATATTGACAATTAAAAGCACATCCGTTGGTAGTTCGTTGGAAAGTCGTCGCGCAAGCGATTTAGAAAAATCATAAAAGTTTTGGAAAGAAAATTGCAATAGACTTAATCCACAAAATAGGTGTAAACAAGATATCGTGGCAACAAAAGAAGCAAGGCGCCGATTGCATCAGCGGCCAAATTGCTTCATCGGCTTGACCACATTGCAGTTACGTCATCGGCTTTCAACGAGGTACCAAATAGGTACGATCTTTTATTGTCCAAATACAGAAACTTTTTATGTGTTTTATTTTCTCTGCACTGGAAGTTGAATATCACAATTGAACGGAAAACACTTCCTTCAATTCTGATAAAGAATTTATTGTTGCATGTTAGTATTAAAAATGTTATTTTAAATTATAGGTTTGATTGTCAAATGGTGTCGTAAACAATACATTTTGCACTGCGAATTTTAGTAATTAAATAAGTATAATGTTTGATTTGCTTTTATTATTAATGAATATTAATATTAATATTAATAGTTTATATAAATATTGAATATATAAATGCGGAAGGAAGTAAACTTAGTAAAACCCCAAAATGATAAAACAATCGAATTAAGTACTAAATTTTGGTAATGCATAACAATGACCATTTCTTTTAACATTTGAGCTAGCTGGTTCCTTTAAATAAGAAGAGAATTCACAAACGTAAATATTAAATTTTATTTACTCAAACTGAAATTAAATGGCAAGCGAGCGAATTGTAAAAGAACTCAAATATTATCTTTGTAGCGGGGTGGAATTAAACACAAGTAATTGCCAAGGGTATTACGCCCGTTGCACAACTCATCTATCGCTTGAGTCAATGCACATGCAATTACACTTGAAGCTTTTACATTATCCTGCACCCATTGTTTTCGACTGTGAATTTCTACTGCAATGGACTGATCTGTCATAACGGAATACTTTTTGATGCCCTGCACAATTTGTGTTAAATCGTGCTGCTCGAATTGCATCATCGCTATTTCCATTTAGCTCAACCAGACAGACAGTCTAATTTATCGATGATAACTTTCCATTCAGCCATTTTTCATTCATACAAATTCACAAAAAAATTCAATATAATAAATTACTACAAATTCATCTAAACGTGAATGAGTCCATAACCTGATGATTTTATTGTACTAAAATAGCAAGCGAAGCAAACTTATGTACTTCAAAAAAGGGGCTTCTCAAAACCATGACATTTTATACAACTCTACCACTATGATTAATAATAATTATTTTCAACAGATTTCGCGAACTTTAGCAGTGTTCCTCGTAGAATTTGTTATACCAACAATTTGTTTCAGACGAGTCTGTCATGGTCAAAATAATCGTTAATAACTCATAGAAATGTTGGTCTGTCCTGACATGCTCCTCGGGCTTCTTTAGTTACCCCAAGCTACACAAATTCTGCAAAAACGGGCACAACTACAACAATCTCATACTTACGGCAATGCGTATTGTATGAATACACACCGAAGAAAATATGCTTGCATTAAAAAGCTACAACACCGTTGTAGTTGTACAAATTGTTATAGATCAGGTTTTTGAGCCTAAATAAGTAATAATTATGTAACTTTGGTTATCCCGTGGCCCCAGTTGTCCCAATTAGAATTGTGAAATTCTATCACTTTCTTGTTTAGGTGATGTAATTGAAATGTCAGAAAAACTAATTCCAGATGCTGCAGAGGAATTAATAAAGTTGGGTAAGTTAAACAGCAATTAAAAGATTCTTCTAGCAGATTTTGGTTTTTAGAAGAATTGCCCAATGTTTTAGAAACTTCAACATCAGCACCTGGTGAGTACACATTAACTTTTAAGAGGTACATTTTCTTCAGCTGAGGTGTGTCGCTTTTTGGTTTACTTAGGAACAACAATCAACAATATTATTTATTTAAAAAGTTTACTTAGAAGTATTAACACGCTCATGGCCAACAACAAAGTTCTAAAAAATATATATTGGATTACTCAGTGGCTCGGCGGTAAAGGTATCAGGCTAGTAAGTGAAAGGTACTAAGTTCGAATCTGTGAGTAGTCAAGTCCTTGGGGAAAAATCATAACATATGAATTCGACCCAAGTGCGAAAACGGTTCTTCTTACGACTAACCCTGATGACGAAAGCAGAGTCCGCGTCCGAAACGTCGCGCTCAAAAAGTAAAAACTGTGGAAATAGGCTCAACTAATATGAAACCACAGTTACAAAGCACTTATAATATAGAACTACATTTAACCCTTGGAACGCACACTTTGGGGTGTCCACCAAACCATTGTCATCTTGGATTCCCGGTACGCAGGTAATCCCTATCTGTATGTACGTGACTTGATGAGTAATGCATATAGCAGTTAGGTAGTGTTGTTTTATTTGCGAATACCGTAGAACTCCTTAGTTTCGGAGATTTATCGATCCAACTTATATAATAATAAGCATTGATCAATTTTCGAGCTCATGATTTACTTTCTTTTCTACACGATTTCTGCACAAAATAAAAACCGTTCTCCATACTGTTTGGTGCTGTTGGCAAAAATGCAATTTCAAAGTCCACTTTGTAACTATGTCAGACGATTTGGTAATTTATTGGAATGCTAACAGAGACTTTCCACGCGTGTTCTATATATTAATCAACAAAGTGTTAATTATGCTTTCACAATTATTACAGAAATAAAATTGTTTGGGGGCGAAAAAATTTCCCAATAAAATAGTAATTGTTTTGACGGAACGGGGGACACCGTTTTCAGATATAGGTTTTTTGGATGGTACTAAGCAAAAATTTACGGCGAGATTTAAATAAATTTACACAATTGAAGACTTGGTTCTTAAAAAAAGTAGGCAAGTAAAGTTTTAGTTAAATAAGGGGGCGGCGAATCATATGCTTTAATGAGATAGGAGTAGAATGAGGACACTTGAGTCCCTGACCTGATAATCAATTAAAAGTAGTGGGGGGCGTAGTTGGGATGTGGGTGGATACTTTGGTGGGGGTTGAAGTGCCTTGACGGCATTTTCACCCCTAATTAGGGTCCTTTTGGCTGTATTAAGAGCCGTTCTGGCAGTTCAGCCCTTAGAAGGTAGGCAAATGCGCAGAGGTCAAAGTCTAATTATTTTTATTACGAGTCATAATCAAATAACGCGGCTATTTTGTTTTTAATTATGAGTCATAATCAAAGTCCTCCGCCATTTTCTTTTTAATTATGAGTCATAATCAAATACCACGGCCATTTTGTTTTTAATTTTAAGTCATAATCAAAGTTCGTGGTAATTTTGTTTTTAATTATGAGTAATAATGAATATACCTACTCCATACTGTTTTCAATTATGAGACATAATCAAATTGTGGAGGTAGTCACGAGGGTCGGAGCAGGTCAGAGTCCAATTGTGTTAATTATGTGTCATAATCAAATCCCTCAGTCATTTTGTTGTTAATTGTGACGTCATAATCAAACTCCTCGGAGATTTTGTTTTTAATCGTAATTAAATTGCGGAGATAGCCAATGGGGCAGATCAAAATTCAATTATTTTAATTATGAGTCATAGTCAAATTCCTATCACAGTCCTTTTGTTTTAATTACGAGTCATAATCAAAGGCTTCCACGATGTTGTTTTTAAGTAGTCATAATTAAATTGTGGATCTAGCCGTGAGCTAGATCAAAGTCCAATTGTTTTAATTATGAATCATACTCAAAGCCCTCGGCCATTTTGTTTTGCGGGAAATTTGAATTGTATTCTAATAAGGGTACTTTTGCAAGACAGGTATAGAACGCAGGACCTTACTCAAGGGTCTTCGTCATTGCTACAGCTCACATTTTAATTGTGAGTCATAATCAAATTCCTATCACAGTCCTTTTGTTTTAACTACGAGTCATAATTAAATTCCGCGGCCATTTTGTTTTTAGTTATGAACCATAATTAAAAGTAGTGACCTAAATCAATTAGCCAATCTCAATGAATCAAATATATAAGCATGTTTTAATTTCGCTCTAATTCTCAAATCGTAAGTAATATGGAAATAAACTACTTAGCGGTTTTCCCTATCATTAACACAAAGTAATCATTTTCTGGGTTTCAGCAGTTTTTGTAATCACCAATAACAAACTTTCACTATTCAAATACCTCTACCGTATCTGGGTAAAGCCCAGTAATTACGCAAAGGTAAACACGTTGTCCTTCATTTCCAATTTCAAAGCATACCAAACCAAATCAATCAATTTCAATCAAATCAAACAAATCAATTAATCAAATCAAACAAATCAATTAATCAAATCAAACCAATTAAGCATCTCAATCTGTTTTTAATTATCAGTCATAATTAAATTTTGTAGCCCATTTTGCTTTGGCGGGAAACTTTTGAAATTGTATTCTAATAAGTGGGCTTTCATGCTATATCATAAGACAGGCATAGGACACCGGAACCAGCTTTCGGGCCTTCGCCCTCAAAATTCCGCAGTAAATTTGCTTTTAACTAGGAGTCATAATTAAATTTTGTAGGTTAACTTGTTTTGTCGGTCATCTTGGGGGCCTTTTTTGTTTTGTTGGGAAATTTGATATTGTATTCTATCGGATGTCTCAATAAGAGTGCACTATTTAAATTTGGTGTATTTTTTTCGTGTATGTGGCAACTCTGAAATTTTACAGCTGTCACTTATAATTGTTCCGATTAATAAAAATGGAGCGTTACTCATAAGAAGAACGTGTTATCATTGTGAAAGCTCATTACAAAAATGGAGAAAGTTAGGCTGAGACCACTCTCAAACTTCGCGGAATCTTTGGTCGAGAAAGTGCACCTAATGCGTTCACAATTCGAAGAGTAGTCAAAAAATTTGAAAAAACTGGATCGGTTGTAGACAATAAGTCTCATCTGCGTCGACGTACCGGTAGATCTCTTGAAAACATTGCTGCTGTAAAACATCAATTCGGCAACGGGCTCAACCACTTCAAATTTCACGAATTTCACTACGCAGCGAATTTTGATAAAAGACCTTCACCCGTAGAAGATTCAGCTTACTCAGGGAGCTCAAAACAGTAGACTATGCAAAGTGTGGGCAATTCGTTCAATGGGCAATAGAGCAAAGTGAGGATTTTTCGAAAAAAGTCATCTTCACCGATGAAGCGCGTTTGCATCTGAATGGCTTTGTGAATAAACAAAATTGTCGAATTTGGGGCTTAGAAAATCCGCACGCAATCTATAAGAAACAAATGCATCCACAACGAGCAACTGTCTGGTGCAGATTTTGGTCAGGCGGTGTGATTGGAACTTACTTTTTTGAAAATGAAGCCTAAGTTGCAGTGACTGTTAACGGCATTCGTTACAGGAATATGATAACGGAGTTCTTGTGGTCTCAACTGGATGGTATGGATCTGGACAACATGTTGTTTTAGCAGGACGGTGCCACCTGCCACACCGCCCATGAAACAATTTATTTATTGCAGTAACGATTTCTAGACCAAATCATCTCACGAAATTCAGATTCCAACTGGCCACCAAGACCCTGCGATTTAACGCTGAGCTCAAGGCCAAGATCCAAACCGTTATCAGTGAGATACAGCCAGATCTTTGTCAAAAAGTCATCAAAAATTTCATGAAAAGAGCAATGGACTGTCATCAGAGCCGTGGGGGCCCTTTGCCGGATATTTTATTCCATACATAATCGGAACATGTCTTATTTTTAATGCAATATAAATATCACAACTTGCTCAAAAAATACGTGTTTTTATTTTTAAACAAAGTAGTGCACTCTTGTTGAGACAGACAGGGATACAGAGAATTCTTCCGAAAGAAGATTCAATACTGGTGAAAGTTAGGTTAAAATGTTTTTATTCACGCATTGATTTATCAATAGCAAAATATGTTATTGAACAATTTTTATGTAAGAAACTTATTCTGTACTATAAGTGTGAGCTTGCGACAATTGAGAGGAAGCTGCGAATGTGAACTTTTTGTGTGGATCGCATAGATTCTATTCTTCGAAACTACTCATGCTGAGGCGAGACCATCCATAACTTATCGATGGTCTCGGCTGATGGACGCACAAGGACCCTAGAATTGTATCGGAATTAAATCAGGACGTGTTATGATTTTACCGGAGAAACATCGGACTACCACTCCGATGAGTGCTCTACGTTGATGTCTTTCTCAATACTACTCGCGATCAATCGGCCGCAGACGTTTCGTTCTAGTTTAAGAAGGGCATTTTTACCTTTATCTTTGCTGATTTGAGCTTTGGTGAAGGACTGTGAAGAGAAATTCAGGATCTTGTTACGCTTTATCGGTTTTTCGAACTTTCCGGAAGTGGAATTGCATTCCAAAGTAAAAGTCAATTTTTCTTTACTTCCAACCGACTTAACGTTGATTAGAAAATCACAAACGTCAGGAGATGCTGCGTTCCCAGTTGAAATGCTGTACAAAACATTTTCATCGATGCTCTCACTGAAGGGATTCCATGTATTTCTTATAGTTTGAATGATGCTCTGAAGATTTGGTACGTTGGACACCAAATGCTCGTCGTCTAAATTCTGATACCACATGAGAATTGGTGTTCTGAGTCTTCATAAGATTGTTGACGTACATTAATTTGTTTGGTTCAATGAAAAGAACAAATCGGACCTGTTGAAATTGGAGTCTGAACAACTCAAAATCACTGCTACGGATGCTTGAAAATCGAAGGAACAAATTTGTGAACTCTCAGTACTGAAGGTAATCTTGAGCCGTTTTCCCATGCTCACTGTCCAAAGCTTTTTGCAATATGCTTTGTAGCCATCTACAATTTCCTGCAGTATGTCGAGTAAGTCAATTCGGTACCTAACGAAACCTACAATTGAATCCTTCGAAATCCAACATCTCAGGATTTGAATGATGCATAGAAACGGAAGTCAATAGATGTAGACGCTTGCAGCAATTAAAGTGCTCGCTGTCTAAAAAGCTGTTCGTTGAGCCTTCTGCTAAAACCTCTGCCTGAACGAAAACGTCCACTTCTTCACTTCCTCATTGCACTTTGCAGCAATTTAATTTTGTCATGATGAGCGTTTCATTTATTGACGTTGGAGAAGAATTAATTGGAGTCAAATAATCTATGGTTTGAATTTTGCTATTATCGGTCGTTACCAGGCAATTGTAGCCTAACCATATGGATACTGAATCAAGCCGTGCTAAAGACATCATCTTTAGTAAATCCATTTCAATGGCAATCTCTGTAGCACCTTGGAATGCTATGTAAGTGCTTCGTCCGTGAACTACGTCGATGTCGGATTGTATGACTGCTGAGTAAGTTATTTCAGTCTCTAATTCTTCAGCCAAGTTATGTCAAATATTATGACTATATCTGTTGAGTATCGTGAAAAAAACTTCAAAGCCAATCCAAGGTTTAGATTTTTATCAGGTTCAACTTGACCCTTGTTATGATGTAAATAATGTCACTGCATAATGATTAATTTTAACAGTGATTGGTCCAAATCATCACGAGAAATGCCTGTTCCTCCGATCAAATCGTACATAAACTCATATAGTTGCTCTGGAATCTGACATTTTTCATTAATCACATCATCTACGGTTAAGCGACTCGGCAGCTTTCGACTGGGACTACTTTAACACAATGTCTCAAATCACACGCTACTTCTTGAAATATATTGTCCTCTTTTGCTTCTAGTTTTACAGCTTTGTTTGCCAATGTTGATACGCACGTATCATTGAGGTATGTAATCTTTTTGTTACGCGGTCCAAAAGAAGTTTCATTAGTGAGTCGGTCACTGAAAGCTTTGGATGTTTTTTTACAAGGTCTACGCTTCCATAAAGTGCAAATCTTCAGAGTGTTTCTTACTCTCTACGAACTTCAAAAGCACAGCCTCATACCGGGAGAATAGTTGCGTGAAGTACATTATTTTGCGATTATTGATGACTTCTTGTTCTATAAATGTTGCAAGAGAGTTAAACGCCAACTTGTGTAACTCTCCGACTTCATGCCAATTGGAATCAACGTGTTCCTATGTTTGGAATTTCATCCGTACTTCATATGATGAGAAACGTGTTGTGATACATGACAATTTGATTCTGAAGTTTTTCAAGTACCTTAGAATCCTCCAACGTTAACGCATTTTTTTTAACCTGGGTAACAGCGGGCTCCAATCGCGATGAATTCTCACCCAATATTGTTGAATTACTCTGTGCTGTTTGGTCAGATGTTACCGATGGTGAACCAAGGTTTGCCTCGCTTGACATTCGTGATGTCGATGTAACACATGGTACCTGGAACAAATGCTTTGTTGTACATGAGAATTTATAAGGGTTCTGATTTTTGCTAAAATGGCTACGGAACCTTAAAAATTGACAACATTTCTTTAAAATGGTTTTAATACCTTATGTAAGTCCACAGTAGCATCTGGAATATTTTCATAAATGGATATTCCACAATACGTACAGAGTCTTGAGACAAGATAGGTGCCATTTGTTGTTAGGATTTAGTGTCGGTACCTTAAAATATTACATCACAGTATGTGTGTATTATTCATTATATTTCTTGCTTAGAATTGTAAGTTTTTTATAGCTATATATCAATCGAATCCAAGCATAACCAAACCTCACTGTACGCAAATCTTTTTTCTCACTGAAACAACTTCAAAAAACATTTCCTAGAGGATTCATTATCAAACTCAATAACGGAATCTTCCGAACCACACACCAAACACTTCTTTATTTATAACTATGTAATTTTTTGTCAAGACGGATATTTTCACGAACGATGTACGCCGGTCAGGTAATCTTTGTCTATCACACGGAGTAAAGAACATATCCCCCTCTCTTTCACTCAACAGTTGCCTGGCGCCCACCTGCGAATGGTGCGCGCAACACTTCTCTGGAACTCTCCACGCTCGCGCTCAAAATATATTAATACCGTTTGCTCACCTGTTTATACCTGGCAACTTTATATTTCTAATATTAGATAAATGAACAATTAAAAACGAGGCTAATACAATAATGTATTGTATAAAAGCAGTTTTTCTGTTTTACGTACTTTAAGTCAAGAAACAGGAATAATATACAAAAAACATTTGGGTGCTTGGTAACTTAGTAACATTCACTAAATTAATTTTTAGGTTATGATTTAGCATTGGCCAACCCGTTAAATGAGGAAAGCTATGTATATGGTAAGTCAAAAATCGTGGATATAAATAATACTCTAAATTTTGTTCTAATAGATCCAAACACCCCACCGTCATACTCATCAGATGTTTTAAGTAGCGACAATTTTAATCAACCCAGTAAGTGTATCCGTATAAAATTAAAGCTACGTAATTGATATGTTTTAGCACTGTTTCCAGCTTTTAACGTATTCGATGTTGAAGATAATAATGAAATGACTTTTACACCGGATTACAAGGGTATTGTTACTCATTGCATTATTTAATATACAGGGAGGAATAAAATTACGAGAACAGCAAAATAACTTCAAAAATAAAAATTCTAGAAGAAAACTTCAGATATAAAGGTTGTTGGATTATTTTAGCTATCCTTGAATTTGACCTTTTACTATTACCTTCAAAGTCGTTTAAAGGTCAAGTCGGTATTTATTATGGAACTCCCCACTTGTAATCCCGGAAATAAAACCAGCAGAAAATTTTACATTCGGATATGACCTTCGTGATTTTATAAAATTCGCCTCTGGAGGTTCATCTGAAAGGCAAAGCGAAAATCACCTTAAGAAAGGCAGAATAACTAAAGTAGCACCAGTTACAGAGAAAAATGTCCAGTACAAAAATTGCAGGATTTTTTTTCTGGCAATATGACTTTAGACATTATTACATCTGGCCCCGAATGCAAGGATGGTATCTTGAAAAATACGAATCCTAGAACAAATTTTAAATGCAAAGGCTATCTGACGATGAAATTGAATTTGACCTTGACCATAGCATTCGTGGTCACTTCAAAATCTACGGATTTTATAAATATTTACATTCAGTAGTTGCGAATAGAAAAAGACAATTTTGAGATATACACGGTGCTTATCTTCTTCAAAATGCTTCTTCACCTTTACTTTGTAAGAGTCGATCTCGAGAGGCAATGGTTAACTACTCCAAACCTCATTTAACTCCTAATATTCCCGATGATCAAAGTTTTTTTTATGTATCAATGACCAGTAAATACGTGAGATGATTACTGTAGACCAAATATAAACAACTTGTATCCATGTTGACTTCTGATTACCAACAAAGGGCAAACTTTGGTCAATTTGAGTTTAATGACCAACTTTTACCTTAGCTGGCTACTAGTAGACAACATGACTACAATCAATATTCAATTACTTATCAACCACAATGATGGATATTTTGGACAATTAAAATTAGTCTAGAACAATTAAAATATCAAGTTAATCTTAGGGTGGTTACAGATTTTTACAGTATAAGCAATAAATTTTGTCTTTATGTATGTAGAACTGATGTAAATTTACACCGGTTGGGGCTTGTATCTCGATAGCTCAGTTGGTTAGAGCGATACTCGAGGAAATTACATGTCATTGGTTCAAATCCTACTGGTGGTAAACCTTTTTCTTTGTGTATTTAATAAAATTAATAATAATTTTTAAATTACATTTTTACTTTTGAACTTATTCGTTCATAACACATCTTATAATAAGGTTTAAGTTAATTAAGCGTCGATTCCGTTACGCTTTGGCTGCTTTTTTCCTACAGTTCTTCTCAGTATATTTGGCAAAGTTTTTGGTCAAGTCTAGTGGTTGTTTCAATAATATTTTTCAAGATCACCAAAGAGTAATGGTTTTCGTTCTTCATGGTTTTTCCATTTGCCATAGGGTTGCACAATTTTTTCGATAACCCATGCTTCTCCAACAATCTTTCTGATTTTTTTCCAAATGGCTACTCTTGCAGAGGAAGAGTCGTACTTTTGATGATGAGAGGATGGCGTGATAGACAAAGATCATATCAAGGTGTGACATTCCTATTCACTAATGTTTGCCGTAATGAACGCGAGGGAATTTCTAAATCAACTGCGTCTCGCTCCGTATACCGATTTGGAGAAACTGGTTCGAATAAAAATCGTCCGAAATTTAGAAGGGCAAGGTCGCAAACAACAAAAAGCGAAAAGTTGAAGTAGAACAATCGTTTGTTGAAAATACCAAGTTGTCAAACAATAAAGCGTTTCACCAGCTTAGAATTAGTTGATTTTCGGTACAAGAAAACCTTAAAACTGTAAAATTTTACCCTTACAAAGTATAGATCCACCAAAAACTAAATGCAGATAATTATGGAGTTTTTTGAAACTATGATGCAAAGAATTGATAACCCTAATTTTTTACACCCAGTCGTTTTCTCAGACGAAGCCACACACTGAATACGGAGAAACATTTGGGACTCCGTCAACTATACAGCGGATTGCTGGTAGCGATAGTTTGGTTTGAACAAAATAGGGCACTAACGGACAGAGGCTGTCCTAAAAGATACTTTCCCCAATCGATGGAGTGGAAAAAAAGGAATAATTGATTGGCCAGCTAGATCAGCAGGCAGCATGTACAGTAACAACAAGTAATAGATGTTTACGCTGAGACTTCAACAAAAATGATAGAATGTACAATTGACAAATTATATATCCATCTGCCAATATCAAACATTTTGAACATCAGTTAAAATAACAAAACTGCGGTTTTCCGTGGATGACAACTGTGCCTTCAGTAGCCGGGCTCCTTACTGCTTACCTTTTAGTATTATTAAAGAATTAGTTTGGACCTTGAAGGCCATTCTCAAAGATATGGTCAAGCTCACCTTCGCATAGCCAGAGAAAAATTCTACAATTTCTGTACAGGAAATTTCTCTCTGTGATTCGTATTATTTAAATTATTCTGTCCTTCCTTAGCTGACGTTTACTATTGTTTTGAGATGACCTTCATAAGTCAATTTGTAAGTCACGAAGGGCGTAATCGAACGTAAAATTTTCCGTTCGTTCGATTTCCGTGGTTAAAAGTATGTAGTCTCATTCAAAAGAAATCGGCTTTTAAATGACCTTAAAGATTATGGTCAAGGTCAAATACAAAGTAACAGTCAGATAGCCAGGGAAGTTTTCTACAAATTTTGTACTTAAAGTTTTTTTTCTGGGATTCGTATTTGCTACATAAATATTTATTTGCTTATTTACAAAATATTGCAAAGTGTACACTATTTACAATTGTCTATCTACTGTCTCAGATATTCCGGTATCCCTTCTCTTTTAATATTCCTCCCCTTCTTAGTCTCTCCACTTCTTCTTTCGCATCCTCATTTCTTTCATAATAATCTTTTCTGGTTTCCTGTTCATATTTTATTCTTCCTTCTTTGATTTCCTTCCAGCATTCTTGTAGTATCTTGCACTCCGATCTTCCACTCATTTCCTCCTCGAACTTTGTTGCTCTCTTTCCCGCCTCCACCCTTATTTTCCTACTTGCACCTCCTCTCTGATGATGTATCCCGATGTTTCTTTTTCCACTCCCAGTATCTACTTCCAGTATTTTTCTTGCAATGCCTCTATCTCTTTATACCCTTTCCACCCCCACACTTCCGCCCCGTACAACACCACACTTTTTATTAGTTTTTCAAATAACAATTTCCTTTTCCTTAAGTTCATTCCGAACAGTCTTACTCCTACACTCCCCACTTGCCCTATTAATCTATTTCTCTTTCTCACTCGTGCTTTTATATGCTCCCCATATTTATTGTCTTCTCTCATCGTGTATCCCAAGTAGGTGAATTCCTTTACCTGCTGATCTCATCTTTCCTCCTTGTTCGTTTTCCTTCCCCTTTCTCAATACCATTACCTTAGTTTTGTCCCCATTTACTTCCAAATCTTTTCTTTTCAAATATCTGTCCATCGTTTTTAGAATCCCATTCACTTCTTCTTCTTCCTTCGCTATTAGCACTATGTCATCAGCGTATGCCAGCGCCCACATTTTCCTGTTCCCTACCACCGCGCCTCCTTTACATCCCTTGATATCTCCCCTAGCTCTCCTATGTATACCGCGAACATGCTTGGGCTCAGTGGGCTGGGATTAGTATTTTATCCTACTGTTCCGTTTTACGCCGCTCTGTATGAGATCGTGTATAAATACGCCCTTATTTTAAACTGTTTTAAACTTTTTCGTACTTTACAGATAAAGTTATTGAAACTTCCCCACCAGACATATATAATCTACTACTCAACCTTAATTACTCTAAGGAACAAGGAAATGGTATTGATAATGAAGAAAATATTACCTCCAAACCTGAAGAAATCGGTTTGTTTTTTGTTAGAGATTCTCATACTTTTATGTTTATTATGTACAATTACAGATGCGCAATCTGTTACTAATAAAGAGGAAGCTATCTCTGCAGACAAATCTAATAAAGTTGCAAGTGAGTCTAAAGATAAATCTTTTGATAATCGAATTAAATATCCTGATACAGTTTTTAAAGTGCTTGACCAGTAAATGTGTTACCTATGTAATGTTGAAAAGTGTAGGCGTGTTTTCATATAAACTGCCAACTTAAAACGTAAATGAAACTCAAATGCAATGGAACCACATCTGTAAACCCAAAGTCATACGTAACACCTTACTAAACATAATCATTGATCGAACAGAATTCCAGAAAAGTATAAACACAAACTCAGAAACATATTTAGTACGCACAATAACAATAACCACAGCAATCACAATTTCTGTGACTACAAATACAATTGAAGTCGCAATCGTAATGGCCATAACTTTAAGTTATCTCTGATTTCAACACCAACTCTAAATCCTACTAAAACGTCTACTCCAACACCAACTCAAACTGCAGCTCCAACTTCAGCTTCAATCGCGCCCCACTTCAACTCTACTACACCAACTCTAATCGTAGGTTCAATTTTAACTCCAGCTTCAACCACAAGTCTAGCAAAATTTCCTTTGCCTCTAAATTCAAAATCTCTTTAACTGCAACTACAATTACTTCAATTCTAACGTCATCTCTATTTTCAACTCTTACGAATTCTCCAACTCTAGTTTTAAGTGTACATTCAGCTTTATCTCTAACTCTAGCTTTAACTTAAATTTCAACACCGCCATATCCAACTTCAACTTTAACTTTGACTCTAACCTTAGCTTTCATTTCACTTTAATTCTAACTTTAACTTCAGCCATAACTTTAACAAAAATGTAAACTTTAAGTTTAACTTCAGCTCTGACAACTCTAACTTTAACTCCAACTTCAGCCTGAGCAAGAACACTTTAACTCTAAATTTAACTTCACCTCTAACTTTGACTCCAATTCAACGTTATATTTATCTAGCTTCAACTCTAACTCCAAATTAAACTTTAATTCTAACTCCAAATTTAACTCTAACTTGGACTTAAACTCAAAATCAATGTCCTCAAGTTTAAACGAAAATTGGAGACCAACCCAAAATTTGATTTTAATCTCAAATACAATCTATTACAAAAACCCACACGGAAAATCCGAATCACAACTACCAAATAACAACCAGTATAGGTACAAATATAACCAATGCACTAATTTAAATTTTACTCCATTCTTTAACTCACTGAACAATTTAAATTAAAAACTTGACCTCTGGCCACAACCAAATGCAACTCGAACTGCAGTAATACCTCTCAGTTCCATTCCAACTCTAGCTTTAACTTTGACTTCAACTCCAACTCCAACCCAACTTCAGCTCTAAATTCAACTTCAACGACAACTCCAACTTTTAACTCTAATTCCAATACTCTACTTTTAAATTCAAAAGCATTCGACTTTTGCTCTAATTCTAATTTAAACTTAACTCCATTTTCAACTTCTACGGATCTTCAATTCCAAGCAAAACTTTGATTCTAAATTTAACTTTAGGTCCAAATCTAACTTTAACTTTAACTCCAACAAAGTCTTCGACTTCAGCTTCATCTTTAACTACAACGCAATCTCTAGCTTTAACTGCAATTTTAACAATACATCCAATTTTAGCTTCAACTCAAACTTCAACTCCAATTTCAATACAAAATTTAACTCAGAGCACTCAAGTTCAACTAACGTTTAATATCAAACTCAAATACTTTATATTGCAAAAACTCAAGTACGGACGGAAAATCTAAAATCACAATGTTAAACACAAACTGAACCTTAACAAATATAAATACAACTACAAGCAATATATTAATTTCAACTTTATTCAGCATTCTACCACACTGACAAATCCAAATCAAAGACTTGAACTCATTCTTTAACTAAAATTTATATCCTAACTGTATGGTTAACAAGTATACATTTCAAATCAATCATGAAATTAAACAACGCTACAAATGCAATCTCCAACTCAACCGCTGTACCAACGAAATGTAAACTTAATTTCAAACCCAAACCTAACCACAATTACAAATTGAAACACACACACAAATCTAAGTAGAACAATTACATTATCTTAAACCTTTAAACAATTACAAATTCAGGTTAAACACTTTTATGACTCTGACCTTAACTCTGCCTAACTGTAATATTAGATTTACTGTGACTCTGACTGACTCTGGTGCTTACCCTAACTCTAAGCCTAACTTTTACCACTTGAGCTGCTGGTTCCAGATCTATAGCAGATTCTGAGTTTGACTCACTGTAGCGGTAACTGTGACTGAGACTGTGACTACGACTATGACAACGATTGCGACCGTCATCGTCACAAGCACTGTCACCGTCACTGCCACCATCACGACATCGTTAACGTTAAGGTCACCGTCACCGTTTCAAATGCCGCTACGGTCACCTTTATCATCTTCGTCAACGTCACCGTTATCGTTATCTTTACCGTCACCGCCATCATCACCATCATCGTCGCCGTGACCGTTACGTGGCCGTTACCGTGACCGTTACCGTTACTGTTACCGTTACCATTGTAATTAATGTCACCGTTGTAACAGACAAAATGGGTTTAACATTTTACAGAACAGGTGGCTTTGCATCAGTGGGATCGGGCGGGGACGTAAAACTAAATTTTGCGATTTTGGTACAAAAGAGTGACATAAAGTAAGTAATGCAGTAGTCAAGTAATAAAATAGAGAAAAAAATCCTTTCTTTGTACCTGTTCTCCTGCAATAATGCTTAAAAAACTCAAAAATAAGGTACTCATATACAAAACTACTGATCTTTAAACTTAATTGTTCTAAAGACAGATATTCACACGCTTTTACTCTGTCAAAGTTCAATCGCAAAAGTTTCGTAACTTTTTAGTATGCTTTAAGCTCAAAGTACCAAAACAAAAATAAATTATGAAACGAAGTTTTTTATGAGATAATTTTCTAAAACTGTAGAACCTGCAATTTATTATTTATTAATTCTGCATTACCTCCGGTATTTAATAACCAACACTTAATGAAGTTGGAGTTACCTATATATCCTCTACATACAGATAGAACACTAATTTTAATAACAAACAGCCAACAAATATACGTCACCAATGGATAAGCTACCGCTCTATTTAAGGATAAACGAAGCAACGAAAGATTTCACAATAGAATGTCAATACGAAGGTTTCATTTATGTAACTGCTATAAAATTTACGAATACAGAAAATCTATTATTATAGATCCAAATAGCAGATATGGATCGACGCTTAAATAAAACGTTTAAACGTTATTTTTAATGCCGAGTCATCAAGCAAATTAATAAGTTTAATCAACCCGGCAGATTTAAAATTCAAATGAACATTTCCCATAATATCCATCAAACAGCACGAAACAACAAATGCTTGTTTGCGATAACGATACAGCCTTTCCACAAACATCATACAGAAATAATAAAATAATCATATTTGAAGCTAACGACACCGTTACCTTTACCGTCACCACTATCGCTGCCATTGCCATTATTGTTAACGTTATCGTTATCGTTATCGTTATCGTTATCGTTATCGTTATCGTTATCGTTATCGTTATCGTTATCGTTGTCGTTGTCTTGGTCTTTGTCGTTGTCGTTGTCTTTGTCTTTGTCGTTGTCGTTGTCGTTGTCGTTGTCGTTGTCGTTGTCGTTGTCGTTGTCGTTGTCGTTGTCGTTGTCGTTGTCGTTGTCGTTGTCGTTGTCGTTGTCGTTGTCGTTGTCGTTGTCGTTGTCGTTACCGTTGTCGTTAGCGTTACCGTTACCGTTACCGTTACCGTTACCGTTACCGTTACCGTTACCGTTACCGTTACCGTTACCGTTACCGTTACCGTTACCGTTACCGTTACCGTTACCGTTACCGTTAACGTTACCGTTACCGTTACCGTTACCGTTACCGTTACCGTTACCGTTACCGTTACCGTTACCGTTACCGTTATCGTTATCGTTATCGTTATCGTTATCGTTATCGTTATCGTTATCGTTATCGTTATCGTTATCGTTATCGTTATCGTTACCGTTATCGTTATCGTTATCGTTATCGTTATCGTTATCGTTATCGTTATCGTTATCGTTATCGTTATCGTTATCGTTATCGTTATCGTTATCGTTATCGTTATCGTTATCGTTATCGTTATCGTTATCGTTACCGTTAGCGTTACCGTCACCGTCACCGTAACCGTTACCGTTACCGTTACCGTTACCGTTACCGTTACCGTTACCGTTACCGTTACCGTTACCGTTACCGTTACCGTTACCGTTACCGTTACCGTTACCGTTACCGTTACTGCTATAGCTATCGCTACAGCTATTGCTAACACTATCGTTGTTATCGTTGTCGTTACCGCTCCTACCACTATTATCAGTACCGGTACTGTAAGTATTGCGTTACCGTTACTGCCACCATTACCGTTATTGTTCCCATTTCCGTTACGATTACGTTTACTGTGATTCTGCACGTGACTAGCCACGACACGGTTATAGCTATTATGGTCACTTCCATGATCATAATCTTATTTTTGACATTGCATTTGGATCCCAAACTAAATATGCATATGTATGTGGATTTAGATTTGTTAGATTTCATCTGGATCTGAATTTGAATTTAGACCTGATCTTGGTTTAGATTTCGCTGTATAACATGTCTTGATTTGGATCTGGCTTTCACTCTAACTCTGACTGACTTATTTTAACAGTTTGGGGCTCGGACTCCAACTCTGACTTTGGTTAATACAAAATTTACAAAATTTAAGCTAAAGCTCAAAAGCAAATTTAGTCCTAAAGTATTCCCTCAATCCTATTAGGTATGAACATCACTTTCAACTCAGTATTTAGATTAACTTCAACTCACTTGTAAATGGGAACTTAAGCGCAAACATTACTTTAGATTTAATTATTACAAAATCAAATATAAACACAATTAATACAAATAAAACATAAACGGAAGATGCAAACGCAAACCCAAATGCCCACTCAAACGCAAAGAAAATCACAAACATATTATCCAAGGTAAACTCAAGAATATAGGCAAGTATATTTAGAACTTAATTGGATTTTAACATTTTCGAAGCTGTAATAATATTAGGTAACTACCATTGAATACCTGGCTGGGGAACATTTTTGTTATATGTATCTACAAATATGTAATTGCAAAGTTTTCGTAGGGGAATAACAAATACACTTTTTGCATTTAAGCTAAAATGGCTTTTTGTAATTAAATAATTTCTGCAAGGTGGCCCCTTAACAGTCGACAAAATGATCTGCACAAGGAAGGTCTAGTAAGATTGGTCTTGTGGTTTAGCATTGGTTCTAGTAGATTAGTAAGTTAAAACCATAATCAGATTTAGTAGATTAGTAAGTTAAAACCATAATCAAATTTCTTATCCTTACGGTGACTAATGAGGAGTTGATTGTTAAAAATAGGACAAACGATTGCTTTGTCTTTGTGGTGATGGAACTGTTTTCTAAGATCTTGAAAGTGGTGGAATAGTTGCACACTGAAGTTAACGTTACCTAAAGTCAATTTTGACCTAAAGGTAATTTTCTATCCGTGTCCTTAAATAGATTCTGTTTTATTTTAATTTGGTGTTATAGAAGAAATTTCTTGTTTTCCTTTGTAAAGAGTATGGCGACTTTCAACATTTGATAACATATCGCATAGACGCTTTTACATTTTTACGGCGTTTAATCAACAATATCGAATTCTAAGTTATAACGAAATAAGTCTTTAAAGTATGAGGATTGTATTGGAAAAATTATAAAATAAGCTTTCTTTCATAATGCAATTAAAAATTACCTAGGAAATCTGATTCTATTGAATTTATTATTTACACAAAGGACGAAGCCGTTCGCTAGTTTTCTGATTTTTTCATTCCTGTGATACAAGTAAATTAAAAAATTACTAAAAAATGAGCCTGTAATGATTGTTAGAGGAACAATTACTGTGAAACATAAAAAGATTATTAGTTTTGGTTGACAGTATTATTAAATAATTGAGTTTGTTGAAAAATGCTGCGCGTGTTTTGGTAATTACTGAACGCTGATCAAAGCTAATCAAACTGGTTAACAGACAACGTAGACTTTTGTGACGCCATTTTTGAAGCAAAATTAAAGCTGCGGTTAGGGCCACCACAGACAATTGTCACACGCTTGTTTTTGAAAATATGTGTAGAATCCAATTCGCTTAAACAAAAAAGATTACAAAATGAAAATGTTTCGGTTGTTATGAATGAAGTAATTTTTAATTATTAATTCTCGTTCATTACATAAATAAATATAGAAATTTGAGATTTCTTTATGTTATTTTTCACTTAACTAACTATTTTTAGGAACCGATTCAGTCATTATTGTATTTTGGGTATAGATTTTAAGTTAGATGTTTAAATGTATCATTTCAGTTTTAAAGGAGATAACTTATTAAGATTTGCTCCAAAAATTGCGAACTATTTATCGAAAGTCAATACTAGAGGTAAATACAGTTAAACATCTGGTTAGCTTGAAAGAAATAGGACACTGGCAAACTCTCCCTCTAAATTTATTTCTATGCTACGTAATTTTTTTGTATTGATGCACAGAAGTGTTTGTAATTACATATTAAATTAATATGTAATAAATTTGATGCATTCACAATTCATCTAGAGAAGCTCATATTTTAATTACGTTCTCAAAAAAATTATCCATTTCGTTTTGTAAGTGAAGTAAATAGATTGTGCAAGTCGATATATACAGTATTTTATTACAAAAAATTGTTATTTAAAGATTGGAATAGCATTTCCGCTACTGTATTTAGCATACTCCATTTCAGATTTAAATATTTTCGAAAGGTTTACGATTAGCCAGTTTTCAAAAATTGAATCGTTTGGGCAGAGTAGGCAAAGGCTTATTTTTTGTACCAGGGGTAATTCGTTAACTTTAGAGAAAGTAAATTAGAAAGTGTTGTGAATATCTTCAAACCTTTCAAAGTTTCTGAATTTATTGCATTGTTTGGGGTTCAAATAAATTTTGCATCTACTAAAGCAAATTTTAATGTACTTTGACAACTAAGTTTCTGTTTTAAATTTACCGACTAAGCGATTTTCTTGTTTTCTACCTCGCTCAAGAACCTTTTACCGAGAAATTTCGATCTAGTAGTACTTATGATATTTGTTGTTAAATTTGAGCTTTATTTAAGCGTAAGGGTAAATTTTGAAGTAATTGTTCAGGTTCTTTTTACATCTTACTATGACCCACGTTCGTCTTCGGTGAGTTTGGTTGGCAATCTTAATAGACCAACACCTTTCTGGGTATCTGCATCTCTTCATTTGCTTTAACCAGCCCCTCTGATCTTAAGCAATCTGTATGACCTTTGTTATTCTTCCGTTGACTATTTTCTTTTTGTTGTCCACACGTCCAGGTTTCATTTCTATTTACTATTGCAACATGTTACAACCCTTATATATATACTTATTATTTCTATAGGTACACCGTCAGAATTCACAGAAGTAAACAAGGAAGAAAGCAACACAGAAGATACTTATCCAAACAAAAATGTAACAGAAATTGGGAATAGGTTTGGAGGTAAGCTTTTTCTAATCAAGATTGTAATGTAGACTTTGTATGACATCTTGTGACAGTTCTAGAGCCTGAGGTTAACAGTTACGACATTTTCAATATTTCCAGCAACGAAACAGAAAGTACGAAAGGTAATTTTTGTAGAAACTGAATTTTTAGTTACTTTGCTTATTGATTTTTTTAGCAACAACGCATAACAGTTCTACTTCACAAGCACCACCACTTCATGAAATTGGTAATTTGTTTAAAACACCACTTATACTTTTGTCGTAATTCATATTAAACCTGATTGAGCTACATTTTATATGATGTATGTAATCAGAAGTATGTGAAGATGGCCGAGCTATTTTCAATTAACATTATTTAAAAATTTGGTCAATTAGGCGCTGTTTTGCACCAACAAGAAATATGTTATTGCAAGAATTCTATTGAGACGGTTAACGTTGGTTTTTCTAGAGTAATTAGGCACCAAGTTTGCGTTATTACCCCTGTATAAATGATAATTTATGTAGTAATTGTGCGCTAATTACGTACGTATAAAAAAGTATTCGGGCCTCAATAAAAGATAAACTTTTATAAAAATTTAATTTACACGGTAAACTTAATGAAAAAGGATACCTACTTTTGCTTGTCTGCCTCAATAAATAACAGGTTACTGATAAAATCTTACCAAAACGTACTTCTTACGTACATTATACATTTAATTTCAACGGCCTAAAGCAGCTTATCAAGAATGAAGGTATGAAGAATTTCATTGCTCCGTAAGGTTAGTCCTATCTATAGAGTATTTCCAATACTTTATTTTTATTGGGGCACCAAATAACGCTTAATAGATCACTGATGACATTCAATTTTTTAGTTAAGCTGGACCCCCTACCAGATCAAAAATGATTGACACCTATTGCCTATTAGCTACTTTGTTGTTAATTAGTTACTGCAGACCGAATTTTGTTGCGCAAACTGTTTAACAGAAAACGGTGATCAAAGTGGGGAAGCCAGCTTGTACACCCCTAATAGACTACGTTTACTTTTATTATGCTTTACCGCCGCTATAGAATAAAATCGATAGTTCGACGTGCGTTTCTTGATATGGCTGATTGATTGTTACTTGGGGTTGCACACTGACGAATAAACAGAAAACGGTTTTATACATATATTGGATTATAACTTAGCAATTCTAAACATTCTCTCTTACTCTAAACTACAATACTAATACCAAATACAGTTACTCTATTAAAAAAAATAAACACCACTGTTTGGCACGTCACCTTGGGCGGCTTCCAGCTAACCCACTCGGCCTCTCAGATCTGAAAATAATGTTAACGGTACAGTTAAACGTAATGCATTCACCAAAAATGAACTAGTTTAAAATACATTAAAGTACACAAAAAAAGAAAATATTACTGATTACGTGTCTAGTCTATAGTAGTCAGAATAACAAGATTAAATTTTACTGTTAAAAATGCCCAGCGTTTTATTGTTGGTTGAAATATTTTCAAAGAGGTGAAGATACATGGGTCTACAGCCTCTACCTGGAAATAAAGGAAATGGCCGTTTGAGAAACAAAATCGGTATTTTTATATTTGAATGACTGCTTGCGTTTTAGCAGTTTTCGATATAAATTACCAATGGACTAAAATTACTATCTACACCTTGATCTAGTTGATCACGTTCCTTCCGACAATAATTTACCCTTAGTAAGATGCCTGGGGCGCTGTATAAATGTGTTTCTTGTGTAAAGGACCCTGCACACCTCTCATGGGTTTTTAGACCACAGTCAAATTTAATGAAATTTTAATATGTTATAGACTAAAACTATCTGAACAATATTTGTCATTGGACCAACTTAATATAATGGCTAGTTTTTGATATACAGGGCGTTAAAGTAATAGTGCCTAATAAGAATAATGGCTGTTCAGTGGGTTTTAACATTGATATACGCAAGTGCTACCATTACATATTATACTTTTTTGTAATTTTATTATTCTGTACTTTCTAACATTTTATACAGGGTGTTTCAACAAAGTGGAACTTATCCATAAAATAAACAACCTAATATTTACATGATTTATATACAAGAAACGGAACATTTAGACGGCAGCATGTCTGTTTAAAACATCTTGAGTAGCGGCTAGCACTTTGGTTTGCGGTAGCCTAATAACTTCTTCGTGCCTTGCATAGCCCAAAAACCAAATAACTGCTGCTATATGTGCACACATTCCTATAGTTCGCGCTCCTGTTTTGCATTGGCAATAGTAGCCAAATATAGGACCATCTTCTTGTTCAGCATCATTATCAGGAACAGGGTTATAGCTAGTTATTATTTGATATTTAATTTGATTTCTATGTCTAGATCTAATTCTAAGCCGAACGAGATTTAATTCGTTGAACGCCGTATCAATTTCGAAAAAGTGGTTGCCCAGTTGGTGATTGTTACCCTGTATGTAAGAAGGTGCTAGTTTAAGTTGGAATGTTCCGTAAGTTATGCGTCTTAATTAAGCTATATTTAGAACTGGAAAATTTTCTAATTGGTTTTGTTCTAAAGGTGCCCATCTGCCGTGCCGCCTCAACAAGCCTTCATTTTCCGCTCTAGCTTGTACATGATTAGGTTCGTTTACCATTTGAAGCATTTCTTGTGCTAATTCTTCATTTGCTTCTTCCATATGTAATGGTGGATGGTAGCGGTTTATTAGGGCACAGGCAACACGGAAAAATGTCCGCAAATTGGGTATTTGGGCAATTGAAAAGCAGTTACGAAAAATTTTAAATATTGACTGAACGTGTCCGTTTCGAGCTTCTACTACCCACCTTTGCTTAGTAATAATTCTGCTAGCGTTGGCTTCTACAGTTGGCAATTGACGTCTACCTTCTAGCGCTGGTGGAGTTTGCACATATATGCCAATATTATTTAAAAATTCCCGAGCATCTCGGTAGCCTCTATCCACAATCACAACATCGCCAGGTTGCAGCCAGTGTCTTAGTTCTTGATCCTGATTATATTGGTATCTTAATATACTCGCATCATTATTTCTTGGGTCGGAAAAGTATGGACCATGAACATCCAAAATATATTCATGTGGGGCAACAACTAGCACTGGCTTAACAAGATGGCAATGTTTGTGAACTGAATACGACTGCCTGAGGGTCTGAAAATTTTTGCTACGCTCTATGTTAACATAAGTGGCATTGATACAAATAATGGCTTTTGGGTTTTCAGTTTCCTCATTAAATAACTCATTTGCAAATCTGGTAACGTGTTCAGCAATAAATTGATTACGGTTTATGTGAAGAGGTCCTAAATTCTGGGGCACAAAATTATTGCATAATGATTTCTTAACTTATTCTCATTGCCAATGAGACACCCTGTGTGCTACCATAAGAAAACATTGCTGGTATAGACGTGTCTGAAAGTCCTTGACGTAATTTACATAAAGAACACAGTAAATCTTTTTTTTAACTTCTCTCCTTCTTCCGTAAATATTAACATTCGCACAAAGGTTGAACAATTCCCGAAATTGATCCCTGTTTAAGGATGACAGCGCACTCTCCTCATCACTGAAATTGTTTTCATCCGAAAAAGTTTCATTTTTTGTGTTACTTTCTCGTATTGTTGTCAACAACTGTTCCAACTCTGCCCCTTTTAAATTGTATGGCTTTTTAATGGACCTTATACCATTTTCTAATGGAAAAATTAATAAACCATTCGCATCAAGATGGACAGGACAAACCTTACAAATACGAGGTAAATATACTCCCTTTCGCATAAAAATATTTTTCCTTGCCTGTCCTGATAAATGTTGAATATTTGCAGCATTATTGCATATTAAGCAATGATTAGCACTATATTTTAGAGGAAGCATCATAATTGTTGGATCTGGATCATTTTCATAGACCTGAATTTCATCTATGATACCTTGATTGCAATTTGTACATTGCCAGGTATTACCATTTATGTCCATTGGCGGAAGTGAAAGTTCCTGTTGTCTTCTCTGAGCAATATTCATCTTCTGGTCGGCATTTTGTCGTAAAATGGTCATTTGTCTGGGATTCCCCACTATTTCACATACATAACACTGAAAGCTTAATCGAAAAGCCATTTTAATGCAAACTTAAATAATGACTTTAAGGAAACTTAGTTACAGGTGACATTGTCATTTTAAGTAACTGGTTGTTATTAACAATCGAAAGTGTAGATATGTATCAGGCTTATGGCTATATCTGTAATTTTTAATAGTATTAACTACTAATTTTTATTAAAACACCATGTATAGAATGATAGAAAGTACAGAATAATGAAAAATTACTAAATAGTACAATATGTAATTGTAACACGTGTATATCCATGCTAAAACTCACTGAAAAGCCATAATGCTTGTTAGGCACTACCACTTTAACGCCCTGTATATCAAAAACTAGCCATTAGATTAAGTTGGTCCAATGACAAATATTGTTCAGATAGTTTTTAGTCTATAACATACTAAAATTTCATTAAATTTGACTGTGGTCTAAAAACCCATAAGAGGTGTGCAGGGTCCTTTGTAAATAGCATCCGCTAGTACACTACGAGTGTTTGTGTAGGAGTTGTAAGAAAAACTTACGTGCAGATGAAGGCGAATTTGAGCGATAGCCAGCCAACGTGTACATGAGAATTTGAGAAAAGATTCGAATAAAGATTTCACGCTCAGTAGCGCGTCTTGTGGTTAAATAGAAATTCGCTGAAGCCTGGGACGGCATCTGTAAATAGCGCTACGTCAGAGAATAACTAATATTTAAGTGGTAGTAGAGGATTCTGACGTAGAAAAATCTCAACGTTTTCTTATCGGCGGGAGAGGGGATTAAATTGATTATTTATTATTCTGCAATTTTCGGACAATTGGTTAATTAACAAAGTGCTCTTTGCAAACTGAACGCTAAACTAGCCACCACATACCAGAAATATATATATATATATATATATATATATATATATATATATATATATATATAAATTATATAATAATTAAAGATTGGAATAGCATTTCCGCTATATTTTCGATTGGTTTACGATTAGCCAGTTCTCAAAAATTAAATCGTTTGGGCAAAGTAGGCAAAGGCTTATTTTTTGTACCAGGAGTAATTCGTTAACTTTAGAGAAAGTAAATTAGGAAGTGTTGTGAATATCTTCAAACCTTTCAAAGTTTCTGGATTTATTGCATTGTTTGGGGTTCAAATAAATTTTGCACTTACTAAAGCAAATTTTAATGTACTTTTACAACTAAGTTCCTGTTTGAAATTTACCGACTAAGCGATTTTCTTGTTTTCTACCTCGCTCACGAACCTTTTACCGAGAAATTTTGATCAAGTAGTACTTATAATATTTGTTGTTAAATTTGAGCTTGATTTAAGCGTAAGAATAAATTTTGAAGTAATTGTTCAAGTTCTTTTTACTTCTTATTACGACCCACGTTCGTCTTCGGTGAGTTTGGTTGGCAATCCGCTTATCTTAATAGACCTACACCTTTCTGGGTATCTGCATCTCTTTATTTGCTTTAGCCAGCCCCTCTGATCTTAGGCAATCTGTATGACCTTGGTTATTCTTCCGTTGACTATTTTCTTTTTGTTGTCCACACGTCCAGTTTTCATTTTTATTTACTATTGCAACATGTTACAACCCTTATATATACTTATTATTTCTATAGGTACACCGTCAGAATTCACAGAAGTAAACAAGGAAGAAAGCAACACAGAAGATACTTATCATCCAAATGAAAATGTAACAGAAATTGGGAATAGGTTTGGAGGTAAGCTTTCTCTAATCAAGATTGTAATGTAGACTTTGTATGACATCTTGTGACAGTTCTAGAGCCTGAGGTTAACAGTTACGACATTTTCAATATTTCCAGCAACGAAACAGAAAGTACGGAAGGTAATTTTTGTAGAAACTAAATTTTTACATAGTTTTACTTTGTTTAATGATTTTTTTAGCAACAACGCATAAAAGTCCTACTTCACAAGCACCACCGCTTCGTGAAATTGGTAATTTGTTTAAAAAACCACTTATACCTTTGCCGTAATTCATATTAAACTTGGTTGAGCTACATTTTACATGATGTATGTAATCAGAAGTATGTGAAAATGGCCGAGCTATTTTCAATTAACATTATTTAAAAATTTGGTCAATTAGGCGGTGTTTTGCACCAACAAGAAATACGTTATTGCAAGAATTCTATTGAGACGGTTAACGTTGCTTTTTCTACAGTAATTAGGCGCCAAGTTTGCGCTATTACCTCTGTATAAATGATAATTTATGTAGTAATTGTGCGCTAATTATGTACGTATAAAAAAGTATTCGGCCTCAATAAAAAAAAAACTTTTATAAAAATTTAATTTACACGGTGAACTTAAAGAAAAAGGATACCTATTTTTTTCTTGTGCGGTAAATAGTCATCAATTATGCGCCGTTTGTCTGCCTCAACAAATAACAGATTATTGATAAAATCTTACCAAAACGTACTTCTTATAGAGATACAACATTTAATTTCTACGGCCTAAAGCAACTTATCAAAAATGAACGTATGAAGAATTTCATTGCGCCGTATAGAGTATTTTCAATACTTTATTTTTATTGGGGCACCAAATAGCGCTTAATAGATCATTGTTAACATCCAATTTTTTAGTTAAGCTGGAGCCCCTACTAGATCCAAATGATTGACACATATCGCCTATTAGCTACTTTGTTGTGAATTAGTTACTGCAGACCGAATTTTGTTGTGCAAACTGTTTAACAGAAAACGTTGATCAAAGTGGGGAAGCCAGCTTTTACACCCCTAATAGGCTACGTTTATTTTTATTATGCTTTACTGCCGCTATAGCATAAAATCGATAGTTGGACGTGCGTTTCTTGATATGGCTGATTGATTGTTACCTGGGGTTGCCACTGACGAATAAACAGGAAACGGTTTTATACATATATTGAATTATAACTTAACAATTCTAAACATTGTTTCTTACTCTAAACTACAATACTAAATACCAAATACAGTTACTCTATTAAAAAGAATAAACAACACTCTTTGGCACGTCACACACAGACATATATATATATATATATATATATATATATATATATATATATATATATATATATATATATATATATATATATATATATATATATATATATATATATATATATATATATATATAGTGTGTCCCCGAACTGACTTGAGAGTAGGTGTAAATGATGAACATTTTTTTAATTTGGTTTTGATGTTTTGGGATACATCCCTGTTAGGTCTAAAAAGGATTTCTAACACATGTTCAGTTTTTAAAATGCTAGGCGACCATGGCAATTGAGAAAAAACCGTTTTATGTACACAAAAAGTACCATTTTGGTCATTAACAAAGCAAAATGTTATTAAGGAAAGTTATTGGGAATGTGATGGGCAAAATTTCCCAAACATCCGGTCATTTTGCGAAACCCATAATACAGTACTTTTTGTTCTGTTGTTACATTGTAAGAATACAAATCAATTAGATGTTTGGAAATATGGCACTTAGTAATAATTCCACATTTTCAAAAACTGTGCTGTGCTGTATTGCTGTCTGAAATGGTAGCCGAGAAAATTATAAAAACACACTTGAGCTGAAGAAAAATATTTTATTTTATACAATGTGGTAACTCCAACCTCTACACACTTTTCAGCCCTACGTACAAATTCCTTATAAACATTGTGGACTTTATCGCATCCGTAATTTTTGGTCAAATTTTCGGTCTTGTCCAAATTAGTATTATAAACACGCTGTTCAACATGTCCCCATAAAAAGAAGTCCAATGGCCACAAGTCAAGGGAACCAGCCGGTCAGTTGACGGGTCCGTAACGACCTATCCGTCTGCTTCCAAAATGTTATCGTAGATAATTTCCTACCAACACTGTTGCGTGAGCAGGGCATCCAATTTGTAGGAAACATACACTTTGAAAGTTACGGTTATCACTTACTGCAGGCAGCAAAACATTTTCAAGCATCTGCAAATAAGTATGTTGATTCACATTTGCATAAAAGAAATACGGACCGATGATTTTTCCATGCATAACAGCACACCACACACTAACCTTTTTGTGATACTCACTTCTAGTCACACTTCTGAAATTAAGATTTTCTCCCGACCAAAATTTACAGTTCTGCGTTGTAACTTTCCCATTGGTTGTAAATGTCGATTCATCCCAAAAAATGATGTTTTTGTAAAATTCATATTCGCAGACCAATTTTCTCCTATCCATAAGCAGAAGTCTAAACACAGAGCATCATCAGCATTCCTTAATTCAAGTACAAAAATCGTATTCTTACAATGACACAAAAAGGACAAAAAGTACTGGATTATGAGTCTTCGCAAGGGTTCTATATTTGTGAAACTTTGTGCATGTCATAAAAACACACTCTCAAAAACTTTCCTTAATAACGTCTTGCTTATTAATAACCAAAATGGTACTTTGTGTCTACATAAAATGATTTTTACACTATCAGTGGCTCTAAGTACTTCTTTAATGGAATTAAATGACGTATTATCAAAGGCTCCTTTTATGTCCAAGAATGCCCTTAGAATGATCTCTTTGTGCTGTAAAGTGTTATCAACTCTTTGCATGAGGTGATGAAGTGCTGTCTCAGCGGACAATCTTGCTCTGTAGGCAAATTGGTACTGGTGTAGTGGATAAGTTACTAATAATATCCCCCTAATGTGTCTATCAAGCAGTTTTTATTGTCTTAAGTACGAATGACAAAAAGGGCGATAAGACCTAGCCTGGAAGTAGTCGGCTCGGCGGGTCGTTGGAATAAAGACCTCTAGAGGCTCTCCCTCTCGAAGGAAGGTACTTAATTACTAGACTTGCTCTAAAACTAGAGCAGAGAGTAATATAGGAGTACTCCAGTCGAATCACCGGGAAGATTTTGTTCCCGGTGATTTGTATGTGTTGAACGAGTCGATTGTCCATTTAATTCTATTAAACCTTTCTAGCTGTTAGCCAGTCTGCTTTTGATGCGCTGTAACTTATGGCACCCAAGCCCTCGGTTTGTAGCTCGCGATTGAGTTAATACTAGCACAGAACCAGAAAAGTGTACCCGAAGAAGTTCGGTGATAATCTCCTTTCTTGTTTTCCTGAACACACCGATGTCTAGCTGGATGTTACGACAACTTGGTTTCTTTAGACAGTATCCTGTACAGTCTGACACTCTCAAGAGTTTTTTTCGATCTCTTTCGAATTTGTTACTTGTCTTACAAAATTAAAAATTGATACTTTATTTTTGTGGTGCTTTGTCATTGCTGACGAGTTTTAATTATTTAGACATGCAACAAATTTTTTTCGTTGATACGTATCAAAAGTACGCTCCCTAACAAACGTTTTAGTAGCTAAAATACAAAAGTAACACATTTTTTTAAGTTAACTTATACTGTGTAAGAGTACCGCGCAATTGACGCGTGAGGACAAAGTATTGGTTTTCACTTAGGGCAAGCAACAAACTCTCTGATTGATACTTACTTAAAGGATGTTGTCTGAAAAATACTTCAGTCTCTAAAACAAAGGCAACATTTTTTTAAAACGTAGAAAAAACGTGTATCAAACTCGGTCTTTGGTTATGTATTAACGGTAAACTGCAAAGCTGCTTGTGATACATTTCGATACCAATCAATTTTTTTAATTAACTTAGACCATATAGGAATGCGGTACTGAGGGTGCGCAGGAACAAAAATTCATTTCTTAATAACATAAAACGAGTAACAAATTCGATGTTTAATACATATCGAAAGTACATTGTACGGGAGCATTTTAGTAGCTAAAACATAATAACAACAAAATGGGTCCCTTTATTCAGGCCGTTGCCGCAAAAACAAAGTATTTCTGATGAACTGACAGAAATAATTTATTAGATAGCTAAAACATAGAAGCAACAAATTTTTTGGTTAATTCACCCCGTTCGAGGATCGGGAGACCAGCTATGACCAAATATCGATTAATAATGATTTATGGCGAGCAAAAATTTCGGTTTTTGATACACATCGAAAGTACTTTGTGTAAAGAACATGTGAGTAGATAAGACACAAGATAAAAAAAATTAGACCGTGTAAAGACGCTTCACAGGGGGGCCGCGATCAGAATGTGTCGATTTTTAATTATTTAGGACGAGTACAACATTTGGTCTTTGATACGTTTCGAAAACACGTTGTCTTACGAAAATCTTAGTGGCTAAACTTAAGTGCAACAAATATTTCAGTTTGATTAAACTTCATAAGAGCACATCGTAGAGGGCACGCGAGCACAAAGTATGGCTATCTATTTATTTACGACGAACAACCAAAACGGTGTTTGATAAATATGGAAAGTACGCCATCTGAGAAACATTATTGTACCTAAAACGTAAGAGCAACAAAATTTTTAGCTAAGTATAACAGGGCATCGAAGAAAGTATCGCTTTTTAATTGTTACAACGAGCAACAAATTTGGTTTTTGATACAAATATCGGAGAAACATTTTAGTAGCTGAAGAATTGCCAGAAACTTTTCTAGTTCACTTGGATTGTGTAAGAGCGCATCGCATAGTGACCGCGAGGATAGAGTATTGAGTTTTAATTATTGAAGAGTAGAAACAAACTCCGTTTCTGGTACGTTTTGGAAATGCATTATACAATAAACATTTTAGTGGCTAAACTTGAAAGCAACAAATCTTTGAGTTTACTTAAACCTCTTAGGGCACATCGCAGAGGGTACGTTTGCATAAAATATCGATTTTTATTTATTTATGAAGAACGAAAAAACTTGTTTTTGACAAATATCGAAATCACACCATCTGAGAAACACAATAGTAGCTAAAACATAAGAGCAACAAGAATTTTTCGCATCGGAAAAAGTATCTTTTTTTAAGTATTTATAACAAGCAACAAATTGGGTTTTTGATACGAATGTCTGAAAAACGTTGTAGTAACTGAAGCATTGGCGAAACTTTTTTCAGTTGACTTAGACCGTGTAAGAGCGCGACGCAGTGGGTTTTCGAAGATAAAGTATGAAGTTTTAGTTATTTAAGAGGAGAAACAGTCTCGGTCTTTGATACACATCAAAAGTACATTTTCTAAGAAATAGGTTAGTAACTAAACCTTAAGGGCAATAGATTTTTATTTAAGCAGAACGAGCAACAATGTCAGTGTTTGATACGTATCAAACGTACAATATCTGAGAGAGGTTTCAACAACTACAACATGATTCTACGAAAACGAGGTTTCGATTTCTAATCGTTTAGGACGAGATATATTATTTTTAGATAAACTTGAATAGTACCCTGTATGAGAAACAATTGAGTAGCTAAATCATAAGACTAACACATGTTTCTACTCAACTTAGACGGAATAATGAGCACATAGGGTCCGAGAAGATGCAGTATTGATTTTTACATATTTAGGACGAGCAAAAAATTCGACCTTCTAAGAAACAT
Organism: Vesta saturnalis; assembly: GCA_036346205.1. Taxonomy (NCBI): domain Eukaryota; kingdom Metazoa; phylum Arthropoda; class Insecta; order Coleoptera; family Lampyridae; genus Vesta; species Vesta saturnalis. The sequence continues at coordinate 929,467 of JARFJB010001834.1, forward strand.
GTTTTACTTAACGTAAAACGTAATAGAGCGCCTCGTAGAGAGTCTGCGAGCGCAAAGCCTGGGTTTTACTACGAGCAACAAAATCCATCATTGATACATCTCGACTGTGGATTGTCTGAAAACCTTTCAGTTGCTAAAACGTACGAGCAGCAATTTTTTTAGTTAATCCAAAACGTACATAAGCGCGGTGGTGAAATTCCGCGAGGGCCAAATACGTACTTTTATGTATTTAACAGGAGCAACAATTTCTGTCTTTGATACATATCGAAAATCTTCGCTAAAGAAATATATTAGTAGTTAAAGCCCCAGAACCCATTTTTTTAGTAGCCTTGGCAATGAGACTGCTCATCTAAAGAATCGCTATAGTCGCGACCCCATGATGTTTAATGAGTAATTATCTTTTTTAAATGCATTTTTGCAATTCTTGCACTCTATATTTTTTCTGGTGCATAGTACGGAGTAACTGGCTTAACGTTAAGCTGGCCCTTCCTAACTTGATCGCGATTTTCTAAACTGTTTGAGGAACAAAAACCGGTCTGCAGTGTAAATTAGCAACGAAATGGCACTAAATTTTTCAATAAGTGTCAATCATGTACAGGAAGACGTCCGTTACACACCTTGTAATCTGTACATCCTTTTTGTAGAGATATTAGAAAAATTAAAGTCGTACGTTGATGAATTGATTAAAAGTGAAGAAAGCATAGATAAATTCGAAAGTGCACCGAGCTCCGACGAATTGGCAGAGAACAATGCATCCAACGGAATAATTGGTAAGCCTTAATTTAAATGGTTTATTTATTTTTTATTTCTTTCTATTATAGCAAATACTCTTCTGTCAATGACACAGGAAGGTACGTAATACAACTTCTTTGGCAGTTACCCAAATTAATTCATTATTTACAGTAAACGAACTTATTTTGTTTAAAACGTTATTAATAGGTAAGTCATTTTTTTTTTACTAAAATTTAAATTGATTTTTTTAGTGATACTTTTCATTGTGTTAATCCTTACGTTTGCCTTTATTATAAGAATATGGCATTTAGTAGAATTTAAATTATCGGTGAAATGGGAAGCACCGCCAAATTTCGCCTATAAACCACCATCAAGATGTCAATCTGGAGATATAATTGCAGAGTCGTTGTTACCTTAAAGCCACTGTTAATCATTGCTATAAATTAAAATATCTGAATACCATACTGTTATTTTATTAGTATACTCTTAAATTCATACATTGCCTTTTCATTCTTAGAATTATTGAAAAAAATGTTTCGTAGATAATCCTTTAACACTACATAGTTTATGAATAAAGCAACAATAATGATAATCATTCGTGTTCTCGAGCGCCACCGTAGTTAAATAAAATGAAACATTATGCAGCGGTACGTCACTAAGCTTTGTGGTACAACTGGCTAATTTAATTACTACCAGATTAACAAATTGTAAAAAAAAAACGGGGTGAATCTGACGTTTTCGTTCAACTCTATATTTTTTACATTCTTATGAACGTTATAAATAAGCTCGGGAAGTATGCACTGAAAAACCCTAAAATATGCATGCAAATATGCACCAAAAACAGTAAATATAAGCACTAAAATATGCTTTTATGCATTTTAGTACACATAATAAACCAACGAAATAAATACTCATTTTACCTTATATTTATATATTATTTATCGTAAGAACTACATATACAAAAAATACTCAAAAAATAAGTATAATAAATTATTTTATTTATTTACATATTAAAATTCTTGAATCTCAATAGTTAATTTATTAATTATTTGGTTATTTAAAAAGACAATTTTGAAGTTTAGAACTTTAAACAGTTTGGATTGTAAGTTTTTATTATAAAAATTTGAATTTCACTTTTCATTAAATAGTTTAATTTTTGAATTGAAAATGTGGGAATTGAAAATATATTTTTGAAAAGTAAAACAATTAGGCATAATAAGACGTACCTTTTTGTTGCAAACAGTGCAAAAAATTTGGTCGTCATCAATGATTTTAAAATCGGTTTTATTATTAATCCACTTCTTAAGAACAGATTTATTGCCACCTTGTTTTGGCATTTTCACACACTTCTGATAAACACTTCAGTGAAGAAAATTGGAATAAAACTAAATAAAGTAAATGCAAGTTTTTTCTTCGAACCTTAAATTTAAATGGGGCTGGCAGCAAATGATTTTATTGGCTAAAATCAATTAGATTTCCCTTTATAAAAATCAAGGACGATTTTAATAATATAAATTACGAAAATTCCTCTATTAAGCCTCCGGCAATAACCCATAATATTACTTTTACGGCGACATCCGGCTTATCGCTTAGCAGGATGTACTTACTTTACCTGCTCACAAAGAAATAAGTACAATTAAAATTTTTCATTCCGAAAATCGCTCAAAATTTTAATAAATGCATAGGAAATTATAAAATTTTGTTAAAATATGCTTATATGCACTTTATATGCATTTTGCATATTTCCCGAGCTCTACACCTTTTCCAGTTTTATTCGAGAAGTTGTTAATTGTATTTGAGAATTGTTACTTGTATTTGAGAAAACATCAAAAGTAGATGAGAATAGTCAATTGCATTTGAGAAAGTATCATTTCATTTTAAGAAGTCGTTAATTGTATTTCAGAATGTGTGATTTGAATTCGAGAAGTTGTCAATTGTATTTGAGAAGAATATCCAAATTGAAATCAGCTGTTCAGTGTTATGATTATTGTATTGTTTGTTTGTTTACTTGCAAATAAATAACAAATAAGGTTATGTTTTGTGTGTACTGGTAGTGGATGTGTTTTGCACTTTTGAAAGAAAATATTGATGTAATTTATGTTAATTACTTGTAATATGGAGCTCACAGACAACTGTAGCATTTGCCGATTTACCATGTTGAGGAGACAAGTAACAAGAATGTTACCGTGTAGACATTTGTTACATGAGGCTTGCTTAGAAAACCAGCGTCAATTACAGATTTTGAATGCAGAACAATATCCTATTTGTCGACAAGCTATCGAGACAGTGGAAAACATTGAAAGAAAAAAATTTCACATGCATTCCGTCCAAGATCGGCGAAGGATTGTGACTACTGCCAATAGAGGAGAAGATTGGGTGGCGTTGAACACTCAACTGAATGTGCCCTACAAAACAACACACCGGTGGGTCAGATCCGGAGATGATACACCTCCAGCCCAAGGGGGAAAGAAGCCAAAAGTTATCATAGAAGAGGAAATGGATGTGATTGTACGCTGGATAGAGGACGATGCTGGTCTTACCCTAGAACAAATTAATGGTAAGGTTTTGACTACTTTCCAAAGAACTGTTTCTAAATCAACAATCGGAAACTACCTCGAGAACGGAGTATTGACATTAAGACAGGTCCATCATGAACCTGTAACAATGAACTCAATTGAAAATAGGGCTAGGCGAGCCGAATATGTTCGAACCTTAAATCAACTTATACAACAAGGAAAACAAATCGTTTGGCTTGACGAGACCAACTTCAATCTGTTCTGTAGGCGTAAAAGAGGACGTGCTAAAGCTACCTGCAAGCAAAGGTCCGAATGTACACTTAATTTGTGCAATCTCGGCAACAGGCTTGTTAGCTGTGGAGCGAAGAAGGGGATCGTTTACTAATGAAATAGCAAATGCATGGGTTGAAACGCTTATGCAAAGATGGGAAGACACTGGCAATCGGCTTGAGGATCTGGTAGTTGTTGTCGACAACGCTCCTTGTCACAGCCGGGTAGAAGCAGTTCTTGATAGGACACCAGCAACACTACTGCGGTTAGCTCCTTACTCACCAATGTTGAATCCCGTTGAAATAATGTGGTCCAAAGTGAAGGCGTTTGTAAAGGCAAATCTGCGAATTCCACAAGTTCAACCTCCAGGTGTTGGAGAACAAAGACTCACCTACTTAGAAAATGTGATTGATGAAGCAAAAACCACTATTGTCGGCGGTGATTGCGCACGTGCAGTTCAGCACACTACAACCTTCCAACCTGCAGCTTTAGCAATGGAAGACATGCAAGTGGGAGGGTAAAAAGTTCGGAAGGGAACAGTTTCTTGTTTTTTTTTTCATTTGATTTTACGTTGTTATTGAATTATGTGAATAAATACTGTGAAATACGGAGGTGAACTCATATTTATTATTGTGTTCACAGTATTCATCAATCTTAATGATTTGGCTAAAATGTCTTTATTAAACAGGCAAAGTTAGGACTACATATTTAGTCCTCTCTACCTCTTAACCTTTGAGAACAAAAAAATACATCGAACCAGTTACAAAAAAGACTTACAAACTGTAAGAAAAAATTAAACTAACTAAATTAATACAAATTAACCTAAACATAATATTATTACTAATTAATTATTATAAAGGATCAAATTTTTATAGCTTCAAAATAAAAATAAAAATATTTATTCAAAAATAATCACTATGTAACACACACACACACACACACACACACACACACACACACACACACACACACACACACACACACACACACACACACACCAGACAGGCTCATCATACAATTATTATTCGCTTATATCACAACGCAGGCCTCGACCACCACCCGTCACTCTCGCTGCAGTAGTCCCGCTACAGCAGCAGCAGCAGGCTATGTTATACATGTGATTTTGTTTTTCTCATTTTCAATTGATATCTTCTCAAATACATTCGACCATTTCTTGAATATAATTTACTACTCTCAAATTCATTTGATGCCTTTTGAAATTCAACTGACTATTCAACTAACTAATGTTCATTAGTCTATACGCCCCTAGATGGCGCTAAAATCAATTTTTACTCAAAGGGGCCAGGGCGCAGACCCTGATACAAGTCCTGCCTTACAAGAACCCCCTTATTAGAATACAATTTTTGTATGACAAGGCGAAGGCCTACAGCTGTAAGACTAAGTTAGAACCTACATACAATTGCACCAACGGGGCCACGATAGGGGCCAAGCTCTACACTTGTCTTATAAGGTTAGGGTTCCCATACCACCTCAAGCCAGGGGGCGAAGGCCCGAGAACAAGTTGCGAAGCCCTACACGTGTCGCACAAGAACCTCCTTATTAGAAATACAACGTTTAGGTAAAAGATCATCCAATAGCATTTGGCCATTTTAAAGCAATAGGACCGATAATTTTAATAATAATATCTTATTAATTATGTAATTTCCAACATTGTATGCGTGTGCATTTGCCTAACCTCCAGGGGTACTGCTATTAATATAGTCAGAAGGACCTTAATACCATCAAAAATAACCCTAAGACCAACTCAAAGTCCAAGACCTAGGTCTAGATCCAGCCCCCAGCACCAAGACCTGCCACTCACGTGAGCATGTGCAAAAAAGGCTCTAATTAGGGTTGACCTCGAAAAGAAACCATGAGGGTTGAAAATACGTATCCTATACGTGAGCTGTCATAAAATAGGGGTGAAAAAACACGTCCTACACGTGGGTGTGTAAAGAATAGGGGTGAAAATACACGTCCTATACGTAAGCGAGTAAAAATAATTAATTAATAAAAAAAAAATAAAGATCATCATCATCTTAAAGCTATCAGATTAAGAATTTCCCTCAGGTTAAAAATAATTAATTAATAAAAATAATTAAAGATCATCATCATCTTAAAAGCTATCAGATTAAGAATTTCCCTAGGATAAAAAATAATTAATAAAAAATAATTAATAAAAATAATTAAAGATCATCATCATCTTATAAACTATCAGATTGAGAATTTCTCTAGGATAATTAATTAGTAAAAATAATTAAAGATCATCTTATATTAATAAAAATAATTAAAAGATCACCATCTCAAAATAAGGGTAAAAAATACGGTCTCATACGTAAGCGTATAAAAAATAATGGTTGAAAACACAGTCTCACACGTGGATGTGTAAAAATAGGGGTGAAAAAATACGTCCTACACGTAAGCGAGTAAAAATAAGGGTGGAAAATGCGGTCCCCCACGTGGACGTATAAAAAAGGGGGTTTTCCGCAGAAATCCAAGATGGCGGCGGAAGGTGCCGGTCTACTACTAGTGTACAACCATTTAGTTTTTCTAAAGTTACAATTAACGATGTGGATAAAACCTTAAGTAGTGTAACATCTAAAGCAGTGGGTCCGGATGAGATTCATATCGAGTTTTTAAATTTGTGCAAAAGTGAATTTTTAGAGATATTATGTCACATTTTCAACGCATCTCTGGACAGCGAAATATATCCCGAATTATGGAAAAAAACCTACATTAGACCGCTAATTAAAAAGAAACCTCCAATTGACTGCACATCATATCGACCAATCAACATAATATCTTGCCTAGCAAAGGTATTTGACAAAATAATATTTAATCAAATATCAAGTTTCATTAATGGCAGTAACATTATTGATAAATTTCAATCCGCATATAGAAAAGGACACAGTACTGAAACAATTTTAATTCGTCTTACAGACGATATTAGAAAAAACATCGACGACTCAAAAATTACGGTACTACTATCACTTGATTTCACTCTAGCTTTTGATAGTATAGATCGTAACATTTTATTGTCTATATTAAAGTCTTTAAACTTTAGTGTGAGTACACTAAATTGGTTTGCTTCGTATCTTCGAGATAGATTTCAATGTGTAAAAACAAATTCAAATAAATGTTCAAACTGGCGACAAATTCAAAATGGGATACCGCAAGGATCCACTTTATCAGCACTACTTTGTATTGTACATAAACAGAATTCAGGACGTGATATTTGCGGATGATCTTAGCATTTACATTAGTGGAGATCCAAGCAACATCAGAAACATTATTGGTAAGTTGAAAGAAGATGTAAGAAGAATAGAAAAATGGACCGGTCAGCATGGTCTTTCGCTGAATCCGCATAAGTGTCAGTATAATAATAATAATAATTTTTATTTGTCCTGTTGACTATTTACATAGCATAGGATATGTCAATAAAATAAGAGTAATACTATTGTATAATAATTGCATGTACACTATCTTTAAAACAAACGTGTAGATCAGCATTCAACATCATAAGTTGTCATCAAGAAACTCATTTAAAGAATAATAACATTTCTTTATTAATAGAGCTTTTATTTTTTGCTTGAAGGTGTTTTCTGTGCAGTCTTTAAATGTATTAGGTAACTTATTGTATAATTTTATAGCCAAATACTTTGGACAGTTTTCGAAGGTTGTTAAATTGTGCGAAGGTACCTCTAAAGTATATTTATTATATATAATACTGGGTCACGATAGGGTTTTGCGAAAAATAAACTACGACCATGTACAACCCATAACGTTACATGAAGTAACTGTACTGAGAGTAGACCACATTAAAATACTAGGAGTAGTTATACAAAATAACCTATCATGGTCTAATCAAGTAGGTAGCATTAATGTGTAATCAGGTGCATAAAAGAATTTATACCTTAAAAAGGATGTTTAATTACCTCCCAACAGGCATTAAAAAGATTATGGTAAATTCACTTGTGCTCCCAATTTTTACATACGCAATTGCAGCGATGTCAAATTTAAGTAATACGCAAGTTTTAAAGTTACAAAGAGCACAAAATACATTTTAAATCTCCGTACAGATGACAGAATATACGATAGATTCGCAACCTTAGGGATATTAAAAATGTCTGATATCCAAAAATATAGAACTTTGACATTAATTTATACAATAATTAAAAATAAAACTCCAAGCTATATTTACGAATATGTAAAGTTTTTTGAAGGTACTACGAGACAATCTAATAAAACACTAGTGTTGCCCAAATATTCTACTGAAGCAGTTGGAAAATCATTTAATGTTAAAGCAATAAAGTGGTATAATGACCTTGATGAAAACCTTAAAAGTGCATCATTTGTTGTAACTTTCAAAAAAAGACTTAAAGACTATCTAATAGCAAACTATGAGTCTTAATTTAAACTTGAATTTTCGAGAGAAATAATAATTATTATTTGTTTATTTTACTAGATTGAATCCTATTCTTTGTACATGTATACACATTTTTTTTTCTATGTATTATCTTATGCTATTGTTGTTTGAGAAATCTATTGTTAACATTTTTTAGACAAGTCTGATTTATTTTGTAGAATTAGGAACTGTATAATGATTTTGCTTGTTTATTATGTTGTATTTCTCGTGAGAATGTAAGAAAGGTCTATGAAGACCTAATTTCAACGAGACTGTTAAATAAATCAATCAATCAATCAATCAATCTCTCTCTCTCCCTCTCTCCCTCTCACCCTCTCTCCCTCTCTCCCTCTCTCCCTCGTCCCTCACTCCCTCTCACCCTCTCACCCTCTCACCCTCTCCCTCTCACCCTCTCACCCTCTCTCCCTCTCCCCTCTCCCTCTCCCTCTACCCTCTCTCCCTCTTCACCTCTCCTCCCTCTCCTCTCTCCCTCTCTCCTATCTCCCTCTCTCCCTACCCTCTCTCCCTCTCCCTCTCTCCCTCTCTCCTCTCTCCCTCTCTCCTCGTCTCCTCTCTCCTCTCTCTCCTCCCCTCACCCTCTCTTCCTCTCTTCCTCTCTTCCTCTCTCCTCTCTTCCTCTCTTCCTCTCTCCTCTCTTCCTCTCTTCCTCTCTTCCTCTCTCCTCTCTTCCTCTCTTCCTCTCTTCCTCTCTTCCTCTCTTCCTCTCTTCCTCTCTTCCTCTCTTCCTCTCTTCCTCTCTTCTCTCTCCTCTCTTCCTCTCTTCCTCTCCTCTTCCTCTCTTCCTCTCTTCCTCTCTTCCTCTCTTCCCTCTCTTCCTCTCTTCCTCTCTTCCTCTCTTCCTCTTCCTCTCTTCCTCTCTTCCTCTCTTCCTCTCTTCCTCTTCATCTCTTCCTCTCTTCCTCTCTTCTCTCTTCCTCTCTTCCTCTCTTCCTCTCTTCCTCTCTTCCTCTCTTCCTCTCTTCCTCTCTTCCTCTCTTCCTCTCTTCCTCTCTTCCTCTCTTCTTCTTTTTCTCTCTTCCTCTCTTCTTCTCTCGTGTGTCGTGTGATGCGTGTCTGTTTGTGGGTGTGTGTGTGTGCGTGTTTGTGAGTGGTTGTGTGTGTGTGTCTGTGTGTGCGTGTGTGCGTGTGCGTGTGCGTGTGCGTGTGCGTGTGCGTGCGCGTGTACGTTTGCGTGTGTGTGTGCGTGTGCGTGTGTGTGCGTGTACAAGCGTGCGTGCGTGTGTGTGTACCAAATTGTTAAGTGGTACTTCTGTATTAGTCTGTTTTGTACGTTATTTTATTTATTACGCCCCCTATACCTTTATAACTAGAGAGTGGATTTTATGCAAACTGCATATTGCTTATATTTTATAGTACCATCCACGCGTTTCGGTTTTTATACGAATCGAATTAATTATGATTATTTGGCACTAATTAGTTTTTGCATGGTATGCATATTTGGTCAAATACTGCATATTTGGCCAAATACTGCATATTTTGACGTTTTACGCATATTTTGCACTTTTTTTTGCATAATTTAACTTTTTTTTTTCAAGTTTTGCGTTGAAACTCAGGTTATGAAATATTTTCGGGACTCTTGTTCAAAGTTAGAAATTTTTATATCCTTTTAAAATAAATATCTTTAAAAGGTGGTGTCTAACATCGGCAGGTAGTTGTTTACTTTTAATTATTGTCTGAGTTGACAACTATCCTAAATCCTAATACTTCCGGATTGCAAAGGGGTAATACGGTTTTTCGTTGAGTGCTTCTTAAATTTTGTATGGAAAGAGTTGATGAGTAAAATGTACATAGTTAATCCCTAACATCCAAATGACCTTGCTTATTGGAAAAAATCTATTTTAAAATAAGGAATAATATTGCCCATTCCTTTTTAAAACGTGCAAGTGAACAGTAGTGCAGACTGCAGAATTTAGTTTTCGAATTATGTTTAACATGCCAAAAGTAAAGAATAATTTCGTTCCAGTATGGATAAAAAATGTCCCTGCACTTCGAATGGACGGTGAAAAGGTGTTTTGTACAGCATGTGGAAAAGCGGTAAATGATAATTCAGAATACTGTTTTAAAATATTTTTAAACACTGACAACAATGAACGAGGCCTTTAGTGAATGCAGAGCAGGTATTAGTTTTCTATTCAAACGTTGTATTTAAATGCATCGTTTTATAAGATAACTTGGGAAATACAACGATGAAACCTAATCGATTATGTTTTGATTTATTTTTAAATTGAAAATATTGGTTTAGATCGCATGCGAACGAAAATCCCAAATTACGCAACACATTGAGACCGCTCTGCATAAGGGAAAATTAGAAACACAGAAGAAAACCAAGCTCTCTCAAACATTTCTGCCAGAATCTTTACGTGGTGAAAGATCCAAAAAGAAATGACCAAGACGAATTCAATTTTGAATTATGCAGTGCTTTAGTTAAGGCTAACATTCCCTTAAAAAAGCTTCAAAACCATACTTTTAGATCTTTTTTAGAAAAAATTAGTAACAAGCAAGTGCCAGATGAAATAACACTTAGAAAAAATTATGTTAATGGGGTATATCTTGAAACCATGCTACATATAAAAGAAATTGTTAAAAATAAATATGTTTATTTCATAGTAGATGAAACTACAGATGGTCGTGGACGTTATGTTGCAATTTTAATGTTAGGTTATTTAAGCGAAGAACAACCTGCCAAATCATATTTGATTTCTTGTAAAGTGCTTGATAAAACCAATAATGCAACAATAGTTAGATTTGTAAATGAGACTTTCATGCAGTTTGTTTCCCGATATTGTTCCAACAGATAAAATTGTTTTGATGCTTTCGGATGCCGCGCCATATATGGTAAAGGCTGGCCAACAATTGAAGGTATTATACGAAAATTTAATTCACGTAACATGTTTGGCTCATGGTATAAATAGAGTAGCCGAAGCAATTCGAAATGAATTTCCTTTAGTAAATAGTTTAATAAGTAGCGTAAAGAAAGTGTTTGTAAAGGCGCCGACACGAGTACAGTTATACAGAGAAAAATACCTAACATTCCTCTACCACCAGAACCTGTAATTACGCGTTGGGGAACATGGCTAAATACTGCTCTTTTTTATGCAGAACATTTGGAAAAAATTAAGGAATTAATTTTAGATTTGTCTGATAATTTAAGCGCGATCAATAAAGCGCAATCGGTTTTAAAGAAATCAGAACTGCGCAACCAATTAGCATTTATAAAAGCACATTATTGTTTTGTAAGCGGGACTATTTGTAAATTGGAAACGGAAGCATTGGCACTTAACGCATCGATAGAACTAGTAAATAATATTCAAAAATTTATACTGCCCCGGGAAATACTGGCAAAATTATTTCAAATAAATTTAAAGAAATTTTACAAAAAAATAGTGGTTATCAGCTGTTAACTAAAATAAACAAAATTTTGACTCTGGACGAAAATCGGGAAGATCTGGATGTACAATTAGATTTGTCCATATTAACGTCTGTAGACGTGGAAAGAAGTTTTTCAACCTTACTTTCTGATAGACGTCAAAATTTTCTACCAGAAAATATAGAAAAGCATATAATTATAAATTGTTTTGCAAATCAACGCAATCAAGTATAGGAGTATTAGGTACCTATAATTTAAAATTTATAATACCATATGAACACAAATTATTTAGATAAGGGGTGGCCACGGTAAACAAAATCACTGTCTTTGATAGGTTCAGCTTGTTGTTGGTTCTACATGTCAATTAAATGTCTGTTTTGATTTGACTCAATCATGCAACGTACGTTCAGAATTCCAAAGCCTCCCATATAAATAATTTTTGTTCATATGGTAAGTATATTATATTATTATTAATATGTATTATGTTAATTATGTATTATTTTTTAACTAATAGTTTCAATTTTTTATGTAAATACTTTCTTGTAAATTTTTTTTTGCATATTATGTATTAAATTCTTTTTTATTAAAAATGTAAAAATCCCATTTTTTATTGGTAGTTTATTTTGCATATTTCGAAAAAATAATGCATATTTTACAATTTTTAAGTGCATATATATGCACATATTTTGGCATTTTATAATGCATAAAATCCGCTCACTATAATTATAACTAGGGAGCGGATAGTTAGGCAAATGCCTTTTTTTAATTAATGAGGGTATTAAAGGCAAAGTTGAATTTCTATAAGTTTTAAGACATGACGACTCCAAAAATGCAATTTTTACTTTGCCTTTTTTGCCTTTTTTGATGTTTTTGGCGGTTTTTGCCTTTTTAAAGAAATTTTTGCGATTTTGCCTTTTTTGTTGATTTTTTATTTTAATAAAATTGAAAAAATGTGGTTTTAAGTAAACCGTAAAAAATAAACTTAACTTAACCTTCACACCATTCCCTTGCGGGGTAACCAAAACAATCCCTGCCTCTTATTTATTTTTCATTCACACTCTATATCTTATCTTATCTCCGCATGCCTCCCTAGCTTCCACAAGATTCATACATAGTCTCTGACATGCCCTTTTGTTTTTAAAACTGCTTATCTTTCTTTCCTTCATTATAGATTCTACTACATTCAGCCAAGTTTTACGCGGCCTACCAGGGCCGGCCTTCCCCCTAACCTCACCCACATATATTTGTTTCGTTAATCTTGCGTTGTTCATTCTCTCAATGTGACCAAACCAACGTAATGTACAACTTTTATATCTATCCATCATCGTCTTTTCCTCGCCACACTCCGTCAATATGCATTCATTTTTTATCTTGTCCCTTCTCGTTTTACCACATGCGGTTCTCAGGAATCTCATAACCACGGCATTTATTTTTTTTTCGTGCTTTTTTTGACATACCCATGTCTCACTTCCATATAGTAATTATGGGACAAACACGCCATTATAGATTGTTCGTTTCGCAACTAGGCTCATGCTTTCATTTCTCATTATCGTCCACATACTTCCAATCACTTTCCTTCCAGCATTGACCCTTCGTCCAAACTCGCTCTCAATTGTACCATCTGCAGTAAACATTCTACCGAGATATACCAGCTCGTCCACTTGCTCCACAATTTTATCTTGCAGAGTAAATACTCTACTCTCCTTTCCACCTTCCGATTGAACACCACAAGCTTAGTTTTGTTCACGTTTACCTTTAGGACCATGCTCTCACAAACTGTATAAAACTTCCCCAGAGCGGTTTGCAGCTCATCCGCACTGTTACTTAATAAGACTGTGTCATCTGCATACACCAGAAGTCGTACATTTACGTCACCAACCATTACACCATTTGTATCGGACATGCTTGTCTAAGACATTTATCCATGTATACATTGAACAACCACGGTGACATCACACAGCCTTGTCGCACTCCTTGCTCAATATTAAAGTATTCACTCACACCTCCTCTCACCCCAACACATGCCTGACTACCGTTGTATACTGCCCTTATTCCATTTATTAGACCTTTATTTACGCCATATTCATTTAATACTTGCCACAGCTTCTCTCTATTCACTCTGTCATATGCTTTCTCCAGATCTACAAACACACAGTACAACTTCCTTTTCACCTTTAAACACTTTTCGATCACCTGCTGGAAAGCAACCATCTGATCGACACATCCTCCCCCTGGCATGAAGCCACCTTGAACATCCCACATCTTAGTTTGTGTAGTTTCTCGTACTCTATCAATCAGTATTCTTCCAAATACTTTACCAGGTACTCTGAGCAAGCTTATTCCTCTGTAGTTCTTACAATCACTCTTGTTCCTCTTACCCTTACACAGTGGTACAATGATCGCGCTCTTCCAATCACTCGGCACTTTTCCACACATAAGGCATACATTGAATAATTCACGCAATCTTCGCATAAGCTTTGCACCACTATACTTGACCATTTCACCAGTGATTTCATCCACGCCGTTTTTCAACCTTACTACCGTTTTCTCTACCTCATTTATTCCAATATCCTTCTCAGTTTCATTCATTATTTCTTCTATATTCTCCTTATTTAACCCTTCAGTCTTACTTTCCTCACTACTGTACAGCTTTCCGAAATATTCTTGCCAACATTTCCTCACTTCACAATCGTCCCATACTATTTCGTTTCTAGCATTCATCACTCCTGCAGCGTTTTGTTTTGGGCCACGTTTTGTATTTTTGGCCCATTTCCAGAAGAGTTTTTTGTTTCCCTCAAAATCATTCTGCATTTTCTCTCCTTCCACAGCCATCACTTCCTCTTCACTTATTCTCACTACCTCCTTCGTTTCTTTGTTTCTTAATCTGTACACCTCATACAATCGCTTCTTCTCAGTCTCATTTTTTGCAGCAATCATTGCCATGTATGCATCTTTTTTCTTACTCACTGCCTTTTTTACCGACTCATTCCACCAAGCACATTTTTTCTGTCTACCTACAATCACTCTTCCACTTATTCGCACGGCACAATTGACAACAGAGCTTTTCAAGCTTATCCATGCACTTTCAACGTCAGTGTCTTTTATTTGTCCGTTCCACACTATTTCATTCACATTCAACTCTTTACTCACAGCATCTGCGTATTTCATTCTCCCCCTAACTCTGGACGTTCGCACTACGTTTGCTTTCCTTCTCCAGACCCACTTTTGCCCTAAACACACTCTCGATACAACCAAAAAGTGGTCCGATCCACACTCCGCTCCGCGCATTACTTTTGTGTCTTTCACCAGGTTTCTAAGCCGTTCGTCATACACTATTAAGTCTATCATACTTGGTTAATATACAGTTTTTGTTTTAGGTATTTTATTTCCTAACGAAATACCTGAATCGAAAATATTGCTTTTAGTAAGCGACGCGGCACCTTACATGCTAAAAGCCGCACGGGCCCTAAAGGTATTCTGCCCTAAACTACTGCCTGTTACTTGCCTAGCACACGCACTGCACAGAGTGTGTGAATGCATTCGCAAGGAATTTAGTGCTGTAAATAAATTAATTTCTTCCGTGAAGAAGGTAAACATTACATTGTCTGTGTGCTGCTGTTACGATGTAAAAATTTTAGGTATTTGTAAAAGCACCATTACGAGTTTCTGAGTATAAAGAAAAGCTGCCATCAGTTCCACTCTCTCTCCTGAACCTGTGATTACCAGATGGGGTACCTGGATCGAGGCGTGTAATTATTACGCGCTTCATTGAAACTCAATTAAAGAGATAAACACATGTTTGCAAAATCTGTTATGAATTCTGCAAAAATGATATGATAATTTACAGGTAGTGAATTCATTTGACCCTTCCACGGCTACTGCTATACAAAAAGCTCAAGAGAGTTTTGAAGATGAAAACGTCCGTCGAGGTATAATGTATATAAACACCCATTTCTGCTACCTACTCGAAACTATAAAGAAACTCGAAGCAAGGAACCTCGCGTTAGTGGAAGCGTTAGGGATAGTGGACGATGTGGTAAATGAAATCGCACGGGTACCTGGTGCTAGTGGGATAAAAGTAAATGAAAAGATATTATCTGTATTACAAAAGAATCCAAATCTTCACATAATAAAGGAGATTGTAAATGTACATAAAGGAGAAGAGGCCAATGGCTAGGATGCAAGTCCTGAAGAAGTCGCTGCAATTAAATATGCCCCCATTACATCCTGTGATGTCGAGAGATCTTTCTCGACATACAAGCAAATTGTCAGCAATACCAGGGCAAATTCGTTACCTGACCATACGGAACAGTACTTAATTACAGCCTGGAATAATAATGTTAACGTAGATTAAATGTTTTGTTATTTTTATTTTTTTATTTGTTAATTCATTTTACGTAAGTAGTTATTAAATTATTTTAAACAATTGTGTGCCTTTTTCGAATTTCAATTTTGCCTTTTTCCTTGCCTTTTTTGACTGTTTTTGTTGCCTTTTTGCCTGCTTTTTTTATGGGTTTTTCTTGCCTAACTATCCGCTCCCTAATTATAACTATTAAATACAGAAAAATATTGAATAAGTAAAAAAAATTAGGTAGATATAATTACTTAGACTTGCTGCGTGAATATTCTTATTTTTGAAAATTATTAAAACTACCATCTCACTGAAAACGTATAACGTTTGTGAGGAGGGGGGATTGTGTGTGCATATATATATATATATATATATATATATATATATATATATATTGAGATGTTCAGAAAGAGGTAATAGAAGTATCGGACAGCTTACATGACATTTGGGTCATAAAAAGGGGTGATTTCTAGCTCGATACTAGTGCACGACACTATTTTATATAAATCTGGTTCACGATGTGATTAAAATAAATTTATTTGGTATAAATTAGTCTGAATATCATTTGCTTAGTTTGGTTTTATCATAAAAAGCAATTTGCTGCTAACAAAATTGTCAAGAATGTTAAATATAACCATTTTCGTAAAGTCATTTTAACATTGCAATTATTGCAATAAAATTCAATTTTGCAAGGGTAATTTGGCAAGTGAACACTTTACAGGTGTTTAAACATGGACTATATAGTTAGGATTATGTTAGGGATAGTGTATGTTTAGTTTTTGAATGCAGGAAATACAAAAATTTAGTAAAAGGGTTATAATATGGACAGTATAGACATTTTTCGCACATATTTTTGGAAGCGAATTAGTGACAAAAATTATAATACAAGATTAACAATAAGAACAACATTTAGAACATTATGGCATACAAACATTTATAGTGTCGTACATTTTATAGTGAAATATTTCAAAAAAAGTGTTAGACGATGAGAATTTTTCAATGCAACATTATATAACTTTATGCATTGCAAATAGTTAGTGAGACTAATAAAGACAAGTAGTACAAACCTTAAACATAACATTTTAAATGTTAAAAACATTTTTAAATATAAATTAATTTCATTTTTAGATTTAAAGTTTGGTTACGTTGTAAATTTTAGGTTTTTTACATAATTTTGTACTTTTTCCACATTATTAGATTTAGATTTTGCTCTTAAAGCAAATAATAAATGTTCTTTCTTAATATGACAAAGTTCTTATAAGGATACAGCGCTTTTCTCCGCAAAATTATGCTAAATCTGAGGTGAATTTTAGACTAAATTACAAAAGCTTTAAAATTTCTGTAAATTAAATATTTCCAACACAAAAGATATGTATTCTTGTGTAAAATGTTCTCAGAAGTTCATTTTTGCCATTAATTTTAGTATAGATTGTAAGTGTAAATAGTTATAAGCTTAATTAGGTTACTTCGTATATTAATGTTAGAAATTATAGCTTGTTAGGTGTCTTTTTGTTCAAAATTTTGCGTAGTTTTCATTTCCGTTTTTAATTTTCAATTCCGATCATGTATAAGAAAGTTACGGCCAAATTTCCATTTGTGTCCAATTTGTAATTTTGATCCACCAATCATAGCCATAGTAACTTTTGCAATATGGCTGTAAAAAAAAAGAATTTTTGGTAACAACCAAAAACATATAAAAGCAAGCGCTCAGGAAATCACTCTCCCTCTAGAATTTGTTCAAAAGTGTAAAAGGTTAAAACAGTGTTGTGAAATGTGTGTTTTAAAAGTAAGTTCATAACCTAATTTATTTTCGTCAAGAAGTTTTACGTTTCGAAGAATTTTTTCGAGAGCACTTATTTTTATATCGTCGGTTAGAAATAAATAATTAGGTCTCCGATACCTGTCGATTTTTGAAAAATATTTTTGTTCGGTTAATTGATGTTACGATTTTGTAAAGATTTGCTTTTGTGTTTTCCAATTTAAATTAATCCCTTTTTACCAAATTAAAATCCATTTTTATTTGGTCAAAGTTTGTTTTATTTATTCGGACAATTCCTTTTAAACAACATTTTTTATCGGTAGCTAAAAATAAAAGTGTTATCAACAAAAATTTTGGATATTTAAACATATTTTTAAAACGATATCACTCATTAAGCTTTAAAATTATTTAAATAAAAAGTTACCGAAATAAAATAAGTGGTTGGAGTTTGCCATTTTTGGATAAAACATCTTTAAGTTTGGAAGTTAGTGTCTTCGACAACCGAGAACCGAGGTAGCAGTATTGGGTAATGGTAACAGCTTTAATCGAGTGGACATTGCCTGCATCCAGCTGGAGTATCCGAAGACATCAATCAACCAACAGTTAGGACAGTATATGTGAGTCACAAATGTTATTAACCCTACTTATTGTGAACACTCATTGATATTTTCCTGCAATTTATATTTGTTACATATATGTTTTTGGTTAAGAATTTTAAATATTTACTTGTGTAAACACCTGTAAAGATATTGATTTATTTTCTTTTTCTAAATTTTATTTTGGATCTAAACATTAATTTTCTAAATTATTTATTTGACATCTTTGACAGTTTATAATTTCACTTAAATTCATTACAACTCATGCGTTGATGGCAAATTACATTCAGAATTATTTTTATACTTCCAATTCAATTATATAAAGGATATTTCATATACACATTTCCAGATACAAAATTTTAACTTCAAACTAAATTCCCTGAACTCTATCCCCATATGAGATCTGAGCTAGTCCGGTGCACACAAACAATAATAAATATAAAGATTTAAATTATTACTTCAAAATTATATTTTCAACATTAAAATTTAAATTATTCTCAAAATAAATTTATTAATTATATTTATTCCCTCACAAAAGTGTAAGTCGTCAACATTACAATATATACATATATATATATATATATATATATATATATATATATATATATATATATATATGTTTATAAAGGACAGTAAATCAATGCTGATTTAAGAGACAGGGAGCATTTCTATTGTAATTCTGCTTTGTATTCAATAGATTGGTTTTTACTTTTTGTTTGTTTTTTAACATGACAGTGAGTAATGTTAGAATAATGAAGGTATATTATTTCCATATTGTCGATATTCTGTAAAAATACTTGTATGTGAGCCATTGATTGTTAAGTGTTTGATTCAAAATGTACATTTCAAAATTTTTCGTATTTTTATATATGTTAGAGATATCCAAAGGAAATCTTTTTATTAAAACTGATAATAAATCTCAAATAATTTCTTGTATTACAGATTTAATGCAACACATTTTTGATATGGGTGATGTAGTGTATGTGGTTTCTGATGATCAGAGCGGTTACGTTACTTATTCATTCCATAATCCCCTCATTATGGTAGATCCATTAAAAAATGTAACCAAAACGGATAACACCTATGGAGGAACTAATTGGGTAATTCAAACGCAATCGTTTTATTCCTTAATAAACATTTTAGAACGTCTAAACTCAAGCACTGTTTGGGATGGATCAATATCACCAAGAGGAAAATTTATTTTTGTTTTACCTTCTACAAATCTAACGGATGTGTATTTAAGTCTTTGGATGTATGATATTTTTAACGCAATAGTAACGTTGCATGAAGATAATAGAGTAACTTTTTACACATGTAATCCCCATGAAAAGGAAAATAAGTGCGGAAAAACAGCAAAATTATTCAAATCACAAACGTGTGGGCACGATATAAGCATAAATTATGAAAACGATCTTAGAAATTTTGATCAATGCGCTTTTATTATTACAACCCCGTTAATCAAGAATTTCCATTCTTTGTTAGAACACTGTACTATGACGCATTGTTATACATACATGCACGTATTTCAAACAATGGCTAAAAGTTTAAATTTGAGCATTAGTGCTGTTAAGACGCCTTTTGATGAAGCAAGCAATCGATATGATTTGGTTGCAACGTTTGCTGCTGGATTGAGTACAGATTATTCAAATTACGTAGATAACAGTTTAATCGTTTTCACAACCAATTTTTTTTGGGTTGTTCCTTCTCCTTTAAAAATACCATTAATTAACAATCTAAAATTTATTTTTCAAACAGAAACGTGGATTACAATCGGAATAACTTTACTATTAATAGTTTTTGTTTGGTGGATTTCTGTTGTACGCATTGATTATACCAATAAAACCGAAAAGTTGTTAATGGTGTTTGGTAACGTTACATCACTTTTATTAGGAGTTGGTATAAGTAATATACCTACAACAGGAGTAATGAAATGGCTTGTCGTGGTTTATTTACTTTATTGCATTCATATTCAAACTGCATTTACATCAAACCTGTTCAATATTCTATCAATTCCCAAATACGATACAAAAATAAGAGATATTGAAGATTTGGTTAATTCAGACTATATAATACATATATATCGCAGTCTCTCTCCCTATTTCAAAGCAGAAGAACCCGACCATACTTTATACTCTAGAATCAAACGTAAATTCCATTATTTAAATGATACCAAAGTAGATGCAGTCTATCTTGCGGTATTTAAGCGTGAAAGTGCTACCTTAATAACGGATTTAGATATCCATGTATGGCAAGAAGATTATAAAACTATTATAACGACGATAGAAGATAATGTGGTTATAAAATCGGTTTCCAGTACAATAAGAATGCGAAACGGACATTATTTTATGAGGACACTAAATAAAGTCATTACAATATTAAAAGAGTCTGGAATCTACCAAATCGCAGAAAAAAACCTTTATAAACGTTTGGATTATGTTATTGAGCCTTTTCGCACAAACTTGGAACTTTTAGCACTTACTTTAGAACATTTGTATGTAGTTTTTGTGATTTATGGGGTGGGTTGTTTTATTGCTTTTTTGGTTTTTGCATTCGAGATAATAAGCTATAAACTCTTATCAAGAAACAAACAAACCAGAGTTATAATGGTTGTTTAACAACATTTTTATGATCTTCATTTGTTCGTTGACACATCTGCACACAATTAAAGTCACAAACTGGTTCCACAATTTTAGACAAATTATAATGTACGCGTATTTATGTCAGTTTATTCAAAAGTGAGGTGAGACGTTACTTAACCATAATTATTTATTTTTAAATTAAATTAATTTCCTTTAGGTTGAAACGTCACTAAAAAAAGTTTAAATTAGGCTAATTTATTACTTCTTTGCGTTCTTAGGAAAGACGTTCGAAGTAACAACCATTATCCTACTATGGATGGTACATGTGCGTACACTTCGTATGATGTCAGCAAGGTTCAGTTAATACATATTCTTAGTAAACGCCACAGCATAAGCCATGAGAACAGTATTGATGTCAAGGTTAATAGATGTTCCCAGTAAACGCTACAAAATGCAACCTATGCATCTGTCTATGAACACTGAAGCTCTTGCAACAAGTTATAAACAGTTTTGACCTTGGATGCTGGGTTTATATTACTATATAAGCAGATAAAGAGCAGTTTTGTACCAGTTAGTATATTGCACTCCCGACTAGAATTGCAATTGTATACCTAAAGTACTTGTATAGTTACTTAAATTATTAATTTTTACATATCAGTTATAATAAATATAGTATTTGTTTCCATTACTACCTAATCGACAGCGCGTGTGCTTCATAGTTTCTTGCAGTGTTGGATACAGTTTTGAAGGTAACTATGAGTAAGGGTATACCCAGTAGTAGTCGTATTGTTAATTTAACAAGAAGTATTATTCCACTGTTGAAAACCAAAAATGAATTTGTAAAGCACATCCGTATAATTAACACTAATATTAAGCTATTGCAAGATATAATTCAAAATACAATTTATTTAGAGACATGCGAAAATTTGCTTAAACTCGAAAGTAATTTATCATTGCTAAAGTGTTATCTTATAAGAGTTAAACAGTTAAAGAGCGCTTCAGAGAAAACAGGTAGTAGAATTGTCAATGGCACTAAAAAGCGTACACGCAAATTAAGTTGATACTCTCTAGATTCATGTTTTAATGGTAGGTTACTTACTGGAATTATAGTCAATATAGTAAACATCAAGAACCCTCTTTTTTTTACAAAATGCGTACAATACTTTTGCACGAAAGGTTAAATTAATGCTAAGGCAATCGATGTTAAAGGTGAATGTCCTTTTAGTCTGCAATTTTGTCCATCCTCAAAATCACGTTACCGAGTTGAAGACATTTACCATAAAAAATCATGCCATCAATATTGCGACCAATTTACGTAAGTGATATAATGAAAACGTTTATTATAAATTACAGAAAAAATGAGAGGAGTTTTCCGAAAGGGATTCCGGTTGGGCATTACATGAAGTATTACATTTAAAGGTGAATATTAATAGCTATGTCCCATTTAGAGGTGGCCTTTCAACTTACGTTAAAGTTCCCTACTTTATAGCAGCAAAGCGTGCGGTAGTGAATGTTAAAAATGACGATGAGTATTGCTTCCTGTGGGCCGTTGTATCGGCACTATATCCCGTGCAACATCATTCAGATAGAGTTTACAGTTATCCTCATTTTAAGGATGTTTTGAATTATGATTCAATTCCCTTCCCCATTAAACTAGATGTAAAAAAATTTGAACAGTTAAACAATCTCTACATTAATTTGTTTTGCATTCAGGGGAAAGTTATATTCCCATTTGTATTAAGTGAAAATCAAAATAGTGCGAGGGAACCCATAAATCTTTTAGTACTTTCTGCTATTTATCAAGCTGCGGGTGATATTAATACAAAAAATAATAAAGTTTATCATTTCACGTAGATTAAAAATATGTCAGTTCTTTTCTAAACAACTATCGAATAAGGAGCACAAGAAATTCATTTGTTATCGATGTTTGCACAATTTTTCATCAGATCACGTTCTACAGAACACATCATTCACAGTCATCAACTTAATCGATGCTCTGTTAAGCTACCCACTGAAGCAGAAAAGTTTCTAGAGTTCAAAAATTTCACATTCCAGGAAAAGGTTGTTTGTATTTTATGCAGATTTAGAAAGCATTTGGGAAAAGTGTACAAATTTAACGGACATCGATAATATTACGATATTTTACTCCAAACATACACCCTTCAGCATTGCTTACTACTTAAAGTGTTCATACAATGATTCTTTATCACGATTTAGACTTTATAGAAGAAACGATTGCATTCAATGGTTTGTTAAGGAGCTTCAAAGTATTGCACATTGGACTACCGAAATAATTAATAAAATAATACCTATGGATACTTTAACTCCCAATCAGGTTGAGCACTTTGAAAGCACCGCAATTTGCCACATTTGCGAAAAACCATTGACTGATTATGATATAAAAGTTAGGGATTATAACCATTTTACTGGTGCATTTCGAGGAGCATCACATCAGAATCGTAACCTAAACTATAAAAACACATTCTGCCAGTCGTGGTTCATAGTTTGTCAGGTTATGATAGTCATTTCCTCATTAGAGAATTGGCTACTGTTCCCGGTAAGATTTCGATTACCCACGTTAATTGTAACAATGTCGAAGAATTTTCGCTACTAGTTCGCAAAGGTGTGTTTCCTTATGAATATCTCGATTCTTGGGAAAAATTAAGCGAGACCAGACTCTCTCCCAAGAAAGCGTTTTTCAGTCATCTCACTAATGAGGGAATCAATGATGTGAGTTTTGTACATACAGTTAATGTTTGGAACAGATTTAATATTAAATCGTTAGGGGATTACTCGGATTTGTATCTAAAAACGGACGTTCTATTGTTAGCAGACATTTCCGAAAACTTTGGACAAACTTGTATAAGTACTTACAAACTTGATCCTCTGCACTATTATACAGCCCCCGGTTTGGCTTTCGATGGTATGCTTAAGATTACACAAGTACAGTTAGAACTATTTACAGACATTGATATGCAAATGTTTATTGAGAGAAGAATTAGAGGCGGTGTAGCTCAATGTTCTAATCGGTATGCTAAAGCTAACAATAAGTACATGGGGGAAATTTTGATCCCACTTCCAAAAGTGTGTATTTAATGTACTACGACGTAAATAATTTATATGGAGACACCATGTCAGAATTTCTACCGTTTGGTGATTTTTCTTTTGTTGATAATTTTAAAACTTTAGATTTAATAAACCATCCCGATGATTCGGAAATTGGCTATATAGTCGAATGTGATTTAAACTATCCCATAGAATTACATGATAATCACAGTGATCTACCATTGGCACCTGAACATATGGTACCACCCGTATCTGATTCCAAAATGAAAAAATTATTGCTTACATTGTATCCTAAACATAATTATGTAATACATTACAGAGATTTGAAAGTATATTTAAAATATGGATTAAAGTTGGTAAAATTACACCGTACATTACGTTTTAAACAGTCCCCGTGGTTAAAAAAATATATCGATTTAAATACCACCATGCGCCAGCAATCTCAAAATGATTTTGATAAGAATTTTTATAAATTAATGATTAATAGTGTATTTGGGAAGTTGATAAAAAATGTACGTAAACATAAGTATATACGTTTAGTAACGAAATGGGAGGGTCGCTATGCTGCTCGTGCTTACATAGCAAAACCAAATTTTTATAGTTGATAATGATAGGCTTATGATTCAAATGAATAAGCTAGAAGTATATTTCAATAAACCTATATATGCAGGATTCAGTGTTTTAGACGTTTCAAAAACTTTTTTATACAATTTTCATTACGGTTACACGCTACCCAAGTTTGATAATAATTCTAAGCTCTTGTACATGGATACGGATAGCCTCATATACGCCTTTTCAGTTCCCGATATCTATGAATGCATTAAAGGGGACATTGATAAATTCGATATATCTTTAGAATTCCATTAGTAAATAAAAAAGTCCCTGGCTTAATGAAAGATAAAAATCATGATGCGATTATGGTGGAATTTGTAGGACTTCGTGCAAAAATGTATGCTTATATGGTTGATGAAAAAGTTGTAAAAAAATCAAAGGGTTCTACCCGCGCAAGCGTCAAACAGATTACGATAAATGATTATGAACATGTTTTGTTTGATGGTGACGTAATAAGGCGTTATCAGCATCTGATAAGATTAAAGAAATATGGTGTGTTTACAATCAAACAGAATAAAGTAGTACTTAATCCTTGTGATGATAAACGATTAGTAAATTTCAATTTCACTGATACTAGACCTTGGGGATTTAACTTTACATAGTATTTTATTCGTCTTCTGTTTCAGAAAACAATTTTATCATTATGAACAGTCTTGAAGACAAATTGCAGGAAGAGCTATGGCACAGTAGTGATAAAATCTACAAAAATACCTGAAGCGTTCTTTGTTGGGGAAGTCCTCCCTCGAAAGCTATTTATTTGTACTGAATATATTGCAATATATTGTTATTCCTGATGAGTGTTTTTACTGGTGTGCTATAAACTCAGTGTGCAAATGAAGTTATTAAGACATTATTTGATAAAAAAATTAAATTAGACAATACCATTAACAGTTTTATGAAATTGTGTACCAATAAAGGCTACAATTCATTATCTTTTGATAAACTAGATAGGATCTTAGATGATATGAGTGTACTTGGTGATATACCGCTTAAAATGTATCTATACGATTTATTAAGGGTTCATGATTCAACAAATGTTAAATCTACGTTAGAAAATATTGCTTACAAGGACACTTTATTTATTATAACTGAATGTATTGAGAAAGCGGCATATTATGCTAACTACAAGTGCCTCGATATTTTGATTGAAATATTATTAGAACAAAATATCAACTATAAGTTTCAACCGTGGGAAAACGATGAGCACCACAAAATTTATTACTGGATACTAGACAACATCAATAAAGGTGAAACAAATTCAAATTCCTGCTTGGGATGGAGGTGTGGGCCAGATTCGGATATATGGCCATCCAGTAATTTAAGTGATTATAGAAGTACTTTAGGTTCACTTTATAAGATAATGAAATTTTAAAAATAAATGTAATATTTAAAAAATAAAATACTATTATTTTTTTGTGTTTTATTTCATCTAAGAGCTACATCCGTTTCTACAAACTATATAACTAATATAAGTAATTTGTTTCACAAGGTACAGGTTAAATGTTATAATACAATATCATCCTTATTGATCCATGATCTTTCATCCAATCCCCACCACTTTACGAATAACTTATTATTCTTGGAGAGAAAGCACTTTTTCTACTGATATACATCGGGATACTTTGTTTTTTGTAATTCATGTTCATAAAACCCTCCCAGTACAGGATTTCCCGTAGTGGGGTTAGTAATGCGAACTTTCACAATCCTAAATAGTTCACTAGACCAATTGGGTGTGTATCCTTTGGCGAAAATATTTTTAAATTTACTGATTCGTGCTACGTCACCCACAGAATATTGATTCCTATCGAATATTTTTATGTTAGTGTAAGCCTCTAGCTTTGTATGATTACCAACATCTTTGGGCTTCATTCCGATAGTTCTATGCTTACGATTGTTATAATACATGGTTATGGTATCAATTGTATCAATCCATTTGTATTTACCTTGTAGGCTGAATGACTTATATAATGGTTCTGATAACACGTTCCGCAATTGTAGCCTTCTTTGTGCTATAGGTGGAGTAATGATAGACTCCATAATGATGCATTAGTTTAGTAAAATGATCACTGTAGAATTCTTTTCCTGAATCTGTCTGCAAATTGGTAGGTTTCCGTCCTTTTTTGAAGATTGTTTGCATGGCCTTGGTAACTTCTTGACCTGTTTTCGTTTTTAATCCTTTAGTCCATTCGCGCAGGTTTATGCAATTCGTTGGCGAGTTGTAATTTGGACATGGTACTAATTTATCCACAATTTCTTTAAGTCGATATAGTTTTTGCTCCAACACTAGATAAGCGTTAGAGCTACCTTTAAAAGCTTTCTGAACTGCTTGTAGACAAAAATCAAGATATCCTTTACTTATAGCATCACCATCTTCTTCCGGGTCCGCCAACTGTGTCAAACGGTTTCCATCCAAATTGAATCTTGTTGATAAATAGTATTGCTTAGTGATGACATCTTGAGGACCTATGGGGCTGGCAACATTGCTGAGTCTCCTATTCTCGATATCAAATTGATTATCATCAATCAGTTTAAATTGAGGGGTTAATTTCTTGAAATGATACTGGACGTCCAAATTTGTCAATGGTCATATGTCGACATCAATCCATTCTCATTTATACTGTTTAAAAAACGACTCTTTGGCTTTTAAATGTACCCATCCTCATACAGTTCTTCTACAATTGGTTCACAACACCTGTATTCCCTGCCAATTTTTCTGCCCACAATACCACTAGATCACGAATTAGATCATGTACATAATTCCAATATTTATATTCAATCGGACTGTTTGTAAATTCCTTAAAAAACATAGCTCCACCTCCCTTGGTCGTGGGTGATGATGATAGCAAGGGTTTGATTATTTGCGTATACTTTTTGCTGCGGCTCCCTCGAATTTGCCCACTTACGTCATAATCTCGCCTTATAAGATTAGTAGCTGCAAAAATACTTATATAATCTTTCTATCTTTTGAATTTACTAGATTTAAATTGGGTTCATTCATAATAAGCAGATCATATTAACCTGGAGACCCTTTATACGTGACACCTTTAATAATCATATCGTTTCCTTTAATTGTAACGGGAGTATTACCAATTATCCATTTGTCAGTTTTGGTATCACAGTGGACTCCATAAGTATGATCAATAACACCTTCAGAATCCCTCATAATACGTTTAACGTATATACGAGGTAATTCATGATACTGCTCGAGAAGTTCTTCTGAGATGGGTTCATTACGGGTAGTAAATCATCTGTGATACTAAGAGGTTCTTCTTCTTCCTCAATATTAATCTCTCCTACAACAGATGTATCTAAGAATGATGGTGTACGAAGATCTGGAGGAGAATTTGTTTGAAAAAACGGAAGCTGAGCTACTGGGCTAGTAGCACCCTTTCTTGAATCACCTAATGGAGTGAAGCCTGGAGTCCGTTGAACTTGAGCTAGCGGACTAGTGGGGGTAGTAGCGTGCTTTCTCGGAAATATTAATAGGGGTGTTTTTTTGGGTTTAACGCCAATGCGCTCCTTTTTAGGTGTTTTTTTTATCTGGATTGATTTTATCTACTATTTCAATTAGAGGTCCTATTAGGGGTTTATAAGTACTTTCAAATGTTCTTTCATTATCAATGCGAGCAGTTTTAATACTTTTATACTTCTGCTGTATTACTTTACGAGCCTGAATAATTTTTTTCTTGAATATCATTTTCTTGTTATCCATTGTAGTAAAGCGGGTTTGCTAAACAGATTCCGGTTTACCTCGAACAGATAACTGTTTACACAAACAGATAGCTGTTAATACCTAAACAGATCAGTACCTACTAAACTACTGTAAGCAGTTTAAGATATTATATATTCATCAAATCTTTTCCTATAGCGACCATTATTAACTTCAGCATCCTTGTTTATGACCATGAAACCAAACGGATCTACCCAGCATTTTGAACACATGTCCCGAAATAATTTCATGCTTATGGGCTTATATGATCCTCATACACATGTTTTAGGTTTAATTCATCTTGCTCAAATAATATACTTAGATTCGCATTGTCACGAATTAATTGCTTTGGAATTTTACTGTAAGTTTGACCCAAATAGAAACAGTCAATATCGTTATGTCTACCCATAGAAAAATATGCCCTTAATGTTATTTTGCTTTTCACAAGCGGCATCATCGAAGATAAAAATAGAGTTTGATTTTGCACAATTAGGCTCAATTACATCTTGATTATCACTGAAGGTAAAGTAACCTATATCCCTCATTGGAAGTAAGATTTCCTGTAAAAGTTTGTACTTGTTTTGATTCAATGACTTAGAGTATACGTATACATGTTTAAATTTCAAGCCATTTTTATCGGTAATCAGACTGATCATTGCGTTTGTTTTACCAGAATTGGAGGGGCCACATATTATACCACGTATACTATTAGGAAGTAAATCGGCATGTTTTGAAGTAATAGACTTTTCATCAAAGTCATGATTTTGAATTGAGAGTTTTTGTTTTTGAGCAACTACTTTCATCGTTGGTGGATGAAATAAAACTAAACGCATAATTACAACATTTTTATTTATATAATAGGCTATATTACAATAACTATAACTTTTTCACTTCCCCAGTGAGTGGGCTGTACTGCACAATAGCGTCATGGAGAATAAGACCATAGACAACAATTTCATTATCGAAAGGTGTTAGAGATTCCATTTCCAATTTGATGTCTACTGTTGAGTTTTTTAAGGATTCATTTTGTTTAGAGCAGTCCATTATAAATACTGTACATGATTTGAATTCGGAATAGTTGAATAATGCATCTTTATCATCTTCACCATAGTAATCACATCGAAATTTCAAAAAATTGTGATAGGCAGGTATGTATTGGTTAGCACTGAAGTTCAAATGCATTGCTTCATATGGATAATACTCAGTATTCAGATGTACTTTAAGATTTCTGATGTTAATGTGATCCAAATTTCCGGCCCTTTCTGACCACCATAGTAACAGTTTGTATCGCTTCTAGATCGAATTAAAACTAACTCTTGACGCATATTCACGATTACCTGACGATAATCCTCCATTATTCCAAATATGTGGTTCAATGGTATGCATACTGTAAAAGATTTTTCTCCTGCATGCTTTTCTTTCATCTTCTTTTTTGAGCTCAAGTTTACCTTCTATATACAGAAAACTATCATAGGTAGCCGTAATTAGATCTTGACTTTGAATTAAGATGCGTACTTCTTCGGAAGGTCCATATTTAGAAAATCCATATGGAAGATAAGTGTGAATATCTGATTTAATTATAGTATCATCAAAATGTACGTGTTGAAAGACGTTTAACGATTCTGCCATTATGGTTGAGAACTTTTACGCCAATTGACGTTAAAAAGTATTTCTCTGCAGATGTTAACCGCAATGAAGATTGATGACTAATTAATGACTTACTGTAGGGATGATGTCTTTTATATGAATTTTTGAAAGATGGAATTGGTCCTGGATTAATTCTCAGACCCATGTTTTTTTTAGTTCTAAGCGTACAGTAAATGGTTCACTTTCACCAAAGTATTAATTCACCCTTTTGATTAGCCAAATTAATTGTTATATTACTAATAATGTCAGTGTTTACTTCTAAATATTGGGTATTGCTTGGAGTTTTATCTAGACGATAACATCAATCTCATATAATACTTTAGCAGGTTTCCCGTTTCGATAAGATCCCTTTATAATGTTGCACTCTACGTGTAGATTAGTGTGTTTAAGTATTTGGATGTCTAACGCAGATGTATGTAAAATATTTGGTTCTAATATTTTAGACCCAAACCCTAGCATGCGCCCAATGCAATTTTCTTTAGTAAAATCGATCTCAAATGAACTGTTTATCTCACATTTAAGTGTATTGTTGTTTGCTCTAATGATAAACTTTTCTGTGGGTATTTTAGATTTTAGATAATAGTTAATTTCATCTAACTCATATGCACCGTGTGGAATATTCATCACTTGCAAATGAGATGGATTTGTTCTAAAATAAAATCTATCGTTTCCTGTATAAATGTTTCTAATGCAGTTGCAGCCGTAAAATCCAACCAATCCAATAACGTATTTCTTCCCCAAACCTGGCTCTATCGGTGAATAGAAGTTGTAGCTAGCTGTGTTACCAACACCTTCTAAGCTGAATGTTATTGACATAACTGAGAAAATTTGATGTTGTGCTGATTATTTATATAAAAATTGTAGGCATAGGTGTCCGCAAATAATTGTATTAAACTCTTGATCTTGATTGTAATTATAATATATTTTACACCACCGAAAGTAGTTAATCACTTTGATTGGTGGTCGAATATTACCGAAACTATCGTAATACAATACCTTTTTACCACGCTTTTTGTAGCGAACCCAATGGGCCAAAGAGGACCAGGTGTCCTCTTTGGCTATCTAAGTTAATAATTCCAGATTCATATTTCCGTGGTAATTTAGGCATGTTATCTCTCATAAAAATATCCCTAAGGTAGGGGACATTTTTGGTGTATTTCTTTAAATCAATATCCGTTAACGGTCTTTCGGGTAATCTATTCAGTTTTTTGGTAACGGTTTTAAGTATAATGCACCACTACCAAACTTGTTTGGTTTTAGATACAGTGCACCGCCTTTCTTATTCATGGAGCCTATAGCGACCGATTCCATCAGGCGATTATGGCGCGATGTCTCTTCTTGCAATTTTTAAGCATTTTTATCATCTGCCTTAGCAATTCCTGGTGCACCGCCAGCTAAAGCACCGATTGCTGATAATCCTGCGAATAACGGAATAAGAAATGGTAAAAACTCTCCTTGTTTAGGTAGGGGAATTACTCTAGGAACTTTAATGCTTTTCTTTACTCCTATACTTTTTACCACACGTTTTGCCGTTGAAAGCGCCGATGTTATTGTGTCTGTGAAATTTCCGTTAGGTTTAATTTTTAGCTATTGTTTTTCGTAAATGCAATAAATTTCCGCCATTGCATTTTTTCTTCTTCTTCAGATTAGATCGACGTTTACACCCCATTCCTAATTTTCTCTTTGCTTTCATGGCTGTGCTGACTGCTAAAGCTGCGGTTCGTTCACCTAATGTTGCGTCTGATGATTTAAAGCGTTCCCAAGCTTTTTTTGTAAAATTTTATCCGCTTTATGGCTACTATCTAAATCTCTGTAATCTCTGTAACTGATATCGTGAAGTTTGCACTGAGCGTCTAATTGATTAATACCGGGGTCACCGCGTGCGAGTCGTTTTTCTAACTTTGTACCATGACCGTAATACTGGTAAACAGGTAAATGCAATTCAAACGGAAGTTTATTGATTAGACCATTCACTAAACCACCACCACCACCTACACTCTTTCGCTTCTTAACTAACATTGTTTACCTGGATGGATAGAACGGGGTATTTATACCTAAATTAAGAAAAACAAATCATCGTTATTTCTTTATTCAGTAAAATGCTATACATTAGATAAGCAGGACGATAATACAAAATTTCCATTAAACATACAGTGTTATGTGAATTAACATTATACTTAGCATTTATAACATCATCAATATCTTTATAAATGTCATCATCACCACCACATAATTCTTTCTCACGAAAACGACGGTAGTCAACAACTTGTTGTATGAACTTTTCATAAAAACACACCAGATTGTAAGATTCAAGAAATTCCAATCTATAGCTTATTACATCGTTTAAATTGAATAGTTCTTCTATACTATGTGAGTTGAATGTGCAAGAACGGCAGTTGTAGTTTTTTATCATAACAGTTTTCAAAATTCTGTCATCTTTTAATTAATTCCTAATTGTAATAAATACAAAGATTGCTAGATAGAGATTCATAATGTTGATCATATATTATATCTTCTTCTTCGTTTACATTTGACCAATCAATTTTATTTTCAATTTCTTGGGATCGGAAAAATTGTAATTCAACATATGAATGCCATCTTAGAAGTTCATTCCATTCCTTCATATCCAACACTACATTATTATTACTTTGATCACAATTACCACACCCCATACGCACCACTGGTGCAAGGTTGAGGTGTGTACTGTATCCAATTTCCAGATGTTTTGCATGATGAGTATCGTTCGATAGTTTATAATAAGTACAATCGATTAAGTATTCATTAGCTGCTTGTTTAAACACCTCAGATAAATCATATGGCTGTCTGTCAGTGTTAGAAGAATAACCTTCATCATGTTTCTCTTCATTTTTACTTCTATTACCACCATCACTATTTTCACAGCACCAACAACACAAGGTAAAATTGTTATTCATATTGCTACTGAAACTATGTGGGGTATCCATATATAACGGTGAACTTCTGAGTTTGGAACGTTCCAGAAATGATGTTATTGCTGCCTGTATTATAACGACTGTTCTTGCTTGCAATTGCACTAGGACTAAACGCTGTTTAAGAAATGATTTTAGTTAAATCATGCGGGCGGGGTTGTGGTACTACTATTAAAAACTAAATGTTATGTTTGCTGTTTTCCCGACTGCACCCAAACTACTCATGAAGACATCCCTCGTGTTTAGCTGCGTTTTAAATCCTTCCATTCGATTTTCTTGTTTCAAATACTCATAAAAGCGTTGAGGTAATATACATTTAAAATCATCCGTTTCCATCACTATACGTTCACCATACTTAGTATTTATTACTCCCACATTAATCACTTTATACCTTTTTGATATCTCGAGGTCACATGCACTTTTAAAAGGTTTGCAGTGGGTGCTTTGGTTTAACCCTGCTAATTCCATGTTTAACAATTACAAGTTGCTAACTCACTGATCTCAACACACCTCGCTGTGGTTTATATCACAAAAATGTGTCCTTGACTTAAGTACCTATGACAACATGTTTAAACTTGTTAAATAGACACCTACTTTTAGTTTAGTAAATTATTTCGCCTTGACCCAATTTAGTCAACATAAGCACCATTTGACCTTGGTCTACTTTAGCTACTTTTTAGACAACTCGCATTCTTCTTGTTTCCATGAATTGATTCTATTTTTATACTTCTAAAAAATGTCATACGATACCCCCACAGGTCAATAACCTTTAACCTTGACCACACTATTTTTAGACTTCTAAGAATTGTAATATGATGATGACATTGCAATTTCTATTTTTAGTTTCTGACATTGACATACAAATTTCCCGCCAAAACGTTTGACCTTGTAATGAGGATGGTGACATTGCAATTTCTATTTTTAGCGAGCTCCTAAAATTTAAATTTCCCGCCAAAAGTTTGACCTTGAACTGGTCCAGAACCGGCCCTTAATCACTACTATGGTTGGTTTGGATCTGGTTCAGCCGTATCTACCGGTACTAATAGCGCTTCAAAATCTGCATATATTACGAATTGTAGAACCATAGTTCCGAAACGCGAGTATATTTTCCGGGTAGAATTCTCCGGTTATGTCTTTTTTTTGTTTCAAGTCAGGTAATTTTGTGTATACGAAGTTACAGTCATGTGACACGTGGCGGGTTAATTGCTCTTCGGATCTAAAGTAATACAAGCATGCATCACAAGAATACATTGCTCCGTTCCGCCGGGTTATTTGGTTGCTAAGTAAACGAGAAAAATTCTTTATCCATACATAATGCTGATTATCTGTTTGGTTACTGACTAATAATAATAAATTAACATGCACTGACTTTTTGTCTTTGGTATAGTACAGGGGTCCCACTACCCCCGTGACACGGTTACCATCTCAATACGTATCGTCTAACTCATAAAAATTAATGCAAATGTTGTTATTGCTCTTGAACGTTGAAATGTTAGTCAACCCATGCAAAGCAGCAATTATCATTATTTTTTACATTGAGTATGGCGTGTTTATGTGCAATTTCAGCGGGGACAGCCATATAGAATGAACCCGTGGTGGGAGAAAATTTAAGCATGTTCACCTCTAAATATACGAATTGCACCAGTGTCTACCCTACAAAACAGTTATTAGTATTAGATTACAATAGTATTACTACCTCGCACTTATCAGAATCTTTATGTTGAAATTCCGATTTCTTAGCATCCAATATTTCAGTAATTCTTTGGAGATACTTATCCAACACCATCCCGACACATAAAATATCATATTTTGTTTGAAAGGATTGCAGTTCTGTGCTTTCTCTACTGCTCAAAAGGTACAAACCAAACAATTCTACATTACATTTCGAGGAGAGGTGTTTCTGCAACTGAATTTGTAATAGTTTCAATACGTTCACTTTAATTTTACCCATAAACGTTTGCACATCAGTGTGGGTATCGCTTGGTGGTAATCTGTACGAAACAATACGTTGTTTAAACGCATTCCAAATCACTTCAACCCTGTATCGACAAGTAAACACACATTTGATTTATGCCTATGGCTTCTAAGGTGCCCTTGCAACGCATACCGAGGTACATCCATTGAGCAATCAGTGCAGTGAACAATCTCAATACTGTTTTTACTTTTCTTCTGTACAGATTGAGTGCATTGCTCCACATTACGCTTTCGTACGTTATGCAAACCCGAAGGACCTGGTTGCACAAGAGACTCATCAACTTGCTTAAGTGTTGCTTTTGATGTGTGGTTTTGCGGAGTGTTCAGCTGTACGTTCTCTGCAGTTGCATATCCCTGTGCGGTTGGTGTACTACATGCTCTCGTTATCCAACATACGTTTCGTTGATCCCGCACGAGAGAGTCCTTTCTGGAGAACTCTTTCATGCATTCGCATCTGAATAGGTTCTTTTCACCTGTAAAACCTCGTTTACTACTCTATACCTCTAATCGTTTAAGACAAATTAGCCAATTACTTATATAGGGGGAGCAATTGCACTTACTCTGCATTGTAGACAAGCTGGTTTGAACTGGTGGGAATCTGAAAGCGTGCAAGTTCGAGTGTGAATGGTAATACTAGAATCAGTATGACTTACATTCCGTTGGAAGGCGCTTACTTAGCTAGTCAGCTGACCATAGTAATCTTATAGAGTCACCTTTAATTTACAATAAGTTTGCTGGTTTACCTTAATGATTTGTTACCTACTCATTATATTTTGTCTTAATAACGATACATGTATTGAAACGCGCAGAGAAATAAATAATTATATAAATTAAATTGGGGAATTATATTTTTGCTATTAATTATGAAATTCCACAAAGTAAGATTAAAGAATATAATTTTAAAACAAAATTACATTATTTACTGGTTGGTAACAAGCAATTTACATTTGTGACTTAGGATCAGTTTCTATTTTACTGACTGCTTAATTCCCCTAACTAAACGCTACATTATCACTAATTAAGAGTGTAACCCTAAGTTGAAATTAAGTTACATTATCATAAAAATAACGCACGACATACATCCACTTTCATTATTCTCATTGTAAGCGTAAACGTACAATCAAATTCAAATTCAAATTTAAATTCAAATTCAAATTCAAGTTCAAGTTCAAGTTCAAGTTCAAGTTCAAGTTCAAGTTCAAGTTCAAGTTCAAGTTCAAGTTCAAGTTCAAGTTCAAGTTCAAGTTCAAGTTCAAGTTCAAGTTCAAGTTCAAGTTCAAGTTCAAGTTCAAGTTCAAGTTCAAGTTCAAGTTCAAGTTCAAGTTCAAGTTCAAGTTCAAGTTCAAGTTCAAGTT
This sequence comes from Vesta saturnalis, assembly GCA_036346205.1. Lineage (NCBI taxonomy): Eukaryota > Metazoa > Arthropoda > Insecta > Coleoptera > Lampyridae > Vesta > Vesta saturnalis. The sequence continues at coordinate 965,374 of JARFJB010001834.1, forward strand.
CAAGTTCAAGTTCAAGTTCAATTCAAATTCAAATTCAAATTCAAATTCAAATTCAAATTCAAATTCAAATTCAAATTCAAATTCAAATTCAAATTCAAATTCAAATTCAAATTCAAATTCAAATTCAAATCCAAATCCAAATCAAATTCAAATTCAAATTCAAATTCAAATTCAAATTCAAATTCAAATTCAAATTCAAATTCAAATTCAAATTCAAAGTCAAATTCAAATTCAAATTCAAATTCAAATTCAAATTCAAATTCAAATTCAATAGCAATAGCAGAAGCACACCTTCACACACGCGCGCGCGCACACACACACACACCGCGCGTGATACTTAATAAATATTCAGGAATTAAACAACCTTTGAAAATAAGACAACTTGCTTTACTATCTGTAATGTTCAATTAAAAAACTTGAATTCTTCTTAATTTATGACCAGATGGTTCATATCTTTCTACAAAAAGACATATATGTAACAAATCGTAACTTTCTTTAAATAAAACACTTATAGCAATATTCTTGATATTGGCATTATTTGCATGAATATTAAGCTATGTCTGATATCATTATTGATATTATCCTGAGTTCCCACTTTATATACGATCACAGGGAATTATATTTAAAAGAAATTGAACTCTGCATAATTTCTGATCAGTTGTATAAAAACCGGCTTGGAAGTATTACGCTACATTACATTTTTTCACTGTATTTCGAAACTAAACAATTAGCATTAAGCCTTTCTAACTAGAACTGTTTTTCGCACAAATTTAAACTAGATTTGAAAATAAGATAACTTGCTGTATTATATGCATCTTTATAAAAGTCAAGTTAACATAAATCATTAATTCGTAAAAAAGCGAGCTCCAGATTTGCCTGAATATTAACCAGTATAGAACAGATCATATTGAAAATCTATTTAAAAAATAACTTATAAACGTGAAATCTGAATAATCTATGCTCCGTCATATAATGTACAATTTAGTACTTACATTTAAATTAACGAGTTGGAGCTTTAACACTTTTAAATTTTTGTACACTAAACAATTACAGGTTAGCATTATGACTTTCTACCTAAACCGGAGAAAATTTGCTAAAGTAGAATTATAATTATACGTTATAAAACTGCATTTATTAGAAGAATATTCTCAAAACATGGATAACTCATTAGTACGTAAAAATGAGATGGTTCTTATTTCTACAACACATTAGTAACTGCAATATTAAAAAGTACCAAAAAAAGAAATTTACTTCTTTAGCCATGACATTTAGAAAAAAATTTACTTATGTATGAATTAAATTCCGTTTAAAATTTTGTACACCGAAGATTGGGAAAAATTAGTATAATAAGCTAAATCAGATCTCAAACAAACTGGTTATATAAAGTTTAATACTAATAATTTCAAATTATGTTTCTTTTATACAAAAAAAATAGGTAAGGTAGACGTTAAAGTAAATTTATTTAATGAATAATCTGTCTCGTCATACATGAATTTCATTTACTTATTTAAATGAATGTAACTGTGATCAGAAAAAAAAACTAGTATCGAATTATTTTAAAAAGCATCTGTATCACACTGCAATTCTATCTGAATATTAAATAAGTAAAAGTCGTCTTACCGCATCTGCACTGCTGCTGCAACGGCAGTTGATTTGACTGTCGCTGGTTATTCGCGCGACCGGTATTCAAGCACCGTTATTCAGGCCTATATCACATAATTTTTTCAATTAAAAAATAATACATGTGCATATATAGTAAGATCATATTACAAAAAAAAATAATATATCACTAATATGTTACAAATAATAATATAAAAAAGATCTTATCCTCTCGATATATTGCATGTGAACACTTTGTGTCAAATAATATATCTTCATAGCAAAATGCATCTGCTTTTATACTCAATGTGAAGGTTAAGAATGCATAAATTGGAAAAAATGTAGTATATTCCCATATATGGTAAGGTCTTAGTGAAGGCTAGTGTTACTTTGTATCTACCTTGTATTATGCTAATTAATTAAAACAGAATGTACACAAACAGATGCGGTCTTATAAATACAATTTGCGTGACCTACTTATATTTAGTTTTCATTACGCGAGCAAATTTGTTTTATTTATCAGTGTGCGTTAACCATTTGGGAATTGAGTGCTCTAATCTCTAATGGTGTTTTTTCTAATATTTTTCATGTTGGAATACCATTTATTTCTTATGTACGTATACGTTTTTTTTTTTATTTAAATCTGTTTAACGTGTATTACACCCAGAGCTTTCATATATAACATCTGGTTATCGGTCTTGTCTAATAAACTGTTTTGCTATAATTTGGAAAAAAAACCTCCTGTCTTTTGTGTTTTAACAACTTATCTTTCATAACTTTAATTATCACATTTCGGGTAACCTATTAATATTTTTTTAATAAAAAAAACTCGTTTGGTTAATTATTTATACTTTGTTCTTTCACTTGCGTCTTAAAGAAAAGGAAATTTAGTAGAAAAATGTTTTATGTATATTATTTAAACGCTAATGCCTCCATAGACCTTTTTTATTGTTGTGTAGACAGTCTAACCATTATGAATAATTGTTTCTTTCTTTTACAGATCATGCCATCCAGGAATGCAGGAGGAAGTCGAAATTTAACTATATTTTTTATTGCTAAAGGGAGTAGGTAAACATCTTGTTATTCATTTTTTTCTTCTTGTAAACATCACTGACCGGTTCATACTATAAATCGTGCAAGTGTTTATAGATTTCAAGCAAAACACGTTTTAATGTTATGTTATCTACTTATTAAGCTTTTTTTCTCACAGACGCATTATTAATTATTCTGATACTTATCGTTTATAACTTAAATACTAGTTTTTATCCCGTTTTTTTTATTCAAACTTTTTACATGTTATAAAGAAATATTAGTTTTCAAAACTTACTCGATCTCAGAATTTTTACTATTTATTGCTATTTCCTGAATAGTAAATCAACAATCTTTCTACCACTTTTTTTATGTAAACAGATCACATTTTAACTTTCATTCCCTACTCACAACCTTTTTTTCACACTTATCATATACATCTAATCTTTTTTTATTTCTTTTGCAGTTCACACACCTTCTGCAGCAAGGCTCCTTTCCACATCTATCAACGACATGGTTAAATGTTTCATATGTGGGCGGCCACTCCGTTACAGGAACATCTACGATGGGAAAGGACCTGTTGCACTTGTACTAAATCAAAATGTTTTATTCCTAAAGAAAATCATATATCTGAGTAATACATTTGTACATGTTTCTATGAATTAAATATAATGTGTACGTCTTTATTTCTACATGAATTAAATATATTAACATATCGTTTTCTTTTATTTTGGTAAAAAGTGTGGGTGAGCAAAAAAACATACAAGTGGCCAATAAACATACAAGTGAGGTGGCCTTGGGCTAGAGTGGCAACCAGGTGGTTAAGGATAACGTAGGTCACACGGATGGCCTTATAATTGTGGAACATGAACGCGTGATATGTTAAAGTAGGTCACAGTGATGACCTTGCAATTGTGGAACATGAACGCGCGATATTAAAGTAGGTCACATGGATGGCCTTGTGATTAGGAACAGGAAAGCGGGGTTTGTGACCTTGGGTTTGTGGTAATGATATGTAATTAGGTCAAACATTGCGCTTTTTTAATCTTGGTACGGTGGTGACCTTGGTATTGTGGCGACATTGGATTTGTGGTAACCTTGGAATTGTGGTGTGCTCCAATCTTACCTACTGTGCTATAATACTTTGTGAATCTGTATATAACATTATTTCCTTTCCTTTCTTTGATTGCTACTTACTCTCTTCCAAACCTATTCTTCTTGTAATGCTCTCTTAAATGTCGGACAATCTGGACTAAGGGCATCATAATCTTCTTCTATTTTTAAATTATAAGTCACAAAATTAAATACAGGACATTTTTTCCACCCTATATTTATTTTCTCTCTTCTTAACAATAACTCATGTGTTCTTTCATCTACTTCAATTATTATCGAACCACTCTCTTCATTTTTTTCTTGTTTTGGTTGTATTCTCTTTTTTTACTAATTTCTTTAATATTTTAATATAAATTACATCTTGAATAATTTCAATTTTATTTTGCTTCTTAATTACCTCTATTAAATCTTTGTGCTCTAATTTTACCTCTTCCGCGTCAATATTAATGATTTTTAATTGAATTACTTCTTTAACATTTAATTTTTCTCCTAGTTAATGTTGTACAATATCTTTTAATTTTTTCATCTCATCTCCAATATCACAACCCATAATTACTGTTCCCTTACTACCTTTCTGCAATTTTGTTATTCCCATTGCCAGATTAGTAGAATACGGGAACTACTTTCACTTTTTGTGACGTCATTGGACCTTGGGAAATCCCCAGGGCTGGCCTTGGTTTGACCTTGGAGTTAAGAAAGTTGTTTACCTTCAGAAACAGGTTAACCTTGAGAAAGTGGATGGCCTTGCAGCTGGACTTGCAAGAGGTTCTTGTAAGACAAGTGTAGGAACTATCACTGGGACCTGGTCCTGCGCGGGAAACTTGAAATTGTTTTTAATAATAAAGAGGTTTTTGTAACACAAGTGTAGGAACTACCATGTAAGCCTTCGATCTTGTGTTAGGGTCTGCGCCCCTGCCCTGGCCTCTTGACGGGAAATTTGAAATAAGGGGGCCCTAATGCTAACTTACTAAGACACGTGTAGATCTTCAAAACTTGTTCTGGGGCCTTCATCCCGTGTCGTGGCCCACTGGTTGGAAATAGTATGGGACGCTAACCTTATAAGACAAGTGCAGAAACTAGCTCTTGGGACTTGGACGCTATCGTGGTCCCTCTGGTGCAATTGTGTATGGGTTCCAACCTAATCTTATAAGACAGGTTTAGGCCTTCGCCCCCGTCATAAAAATTTGTATTCTAATAAGGTGGCCGTAATGCTAACTTTAAGACAGGACTTGTGTTAGGTCAGCGCTTGCCCCTTTGAGTTAGAATTGATTTTTGGCGCCATCTAGTTGTGTATTTTTAAACTAGCGAGTGTTTTCTGTAATAAAGGTAGCTGTAGGACTAATTAGGGTTTGTTTGTGGCGCCATCCAGTGCTCTATGGGCTAATGAACATTTTCTGTAACAGAAGTTGATCATGCACACTTCTCTCTTTGTCTCTCGTTTATCCGTTTCTCTCCCTCTCTCTATCTCTTTCGGCTCTTTCTCACAGACACAAACAAATCATGCTCGATCAGATCATTCAGATCAATCTCAATCGATCAATCAACCAAAATAGATAAATCATGTCTTAAAGTTTGCAGAAATCAGCTTACAGTTCAAAAACTGATTTGGTTTAATTAATTACAGTTTGCTTGCTCAAAATCAGCCACAGTTCAAAATACCAAATTGCTATAACGAAAATAAAAGACCAAAGGTTTTACGATTTATTATTATATGCGAATCAATCACTACGATGTTTAAAACCAACAAATACGTACAATATACTGCTATTAATCCAATAATTTTAAAAAATAGCGTAACATTCACGCCTTTATCTAATTAACTAAATAAATGGGTAGAATAAGAGCTGATGCAGAGTTGGTTGGTTTTATGACATATTGAAATATTTTATACTGTTCACTAAACCGTTTTGTGTTTTTACTTATGGATAGTTGATATAAAACTGGCTATTGACTTTCCCATCGTTAAATAATTTGGAATGTAAAATATACAAATCTAATTATCTATATCACCTTACTGCAACTCGTATTTACCTTTCCCTTTCGCAGACTACTTAGAGCGAACTTATATGAATTTATATACAAAACGATGGTTATTTACAACATACATTTAAAAGATTTCACCTATTTGATAAAACTGCTTTTATGGAACGCATTTGTTATATAACAGTTATACAACGTCATTATGATTGGTAAGTGGTGTCGTGTTAATTAATGTGTTTACACAGTATTTCAAAATTTTCTGTTGCAAAAAACATTAAGGGCCAGTAATAGGTGAAATAATAATCATTTTCGCCGCTTCATCTTGAGCGATTATAGCTTATTAACTAGTTAAACATCTAATACCCTGATGCTGCTTCATAATAATGTTCACCCGTTAGTTATATAACTAATATTGTATTTTACCATTAGTATTACACAGATATGGGATTATTCTCAAAAATTAGTTAATTCCCCACGCTACCTTGAAATACTACATAGGTTTTCAATTCTTCTCGCCCCTGAATCTGTACCGCATACATCTTTCTTTATCCAACTCCGGATCAGTAACATGTTTTCTAATACACACAAGACAGCATCTTCAATAAAGTGGTGTATACGCCGAAAAAATGGCTTGTGTCTTCTTCTTTAAGCTAGATTTTGCTTCTATACGGCAAAAAACTCTATCTTAGCTGAATTACCTCTGTCAAAAAAAGGGTTATAATCAAATTAATTTAATCCTGGCATGCTATCACATAAGACGGCTTTACATACAGGTTCTCCCTCAGATGAATTGTCGACAAAGGGCTTTTAGATTTATAATCATGTCCCATGGGAAGATGTTAGAGTATAGTTACGGAAACATTTTGAGTTATGACCGGCAGATCTTTGCGATATCATATCTCATATAGGTAAAATTTCATAACGCGAGGCTTTCGGCGAAGGCTGTTTAGGCGATACCACTCCAACCCTTCCCGAGCATAACCGAGATTGTAAAACAGGTGTAGGGTGTCGCAACGTGTTCTCGGTCCTTTGCCCCTTGTCGTGATCGCAACTTGTTCGTGGTCCTTCGCATATTGTCGTGGTACCCTTGCCGAAAAATTTGAATTTGTGTTATAATAATAAGAAGCCTAACTCTAACTTGTAAGACAGGTGTAGGGCTGCGCAACTTGCTCTCGGGGTTTTATCCCTTGTCGAGGCCCCAATGGCGGAAAATTTGAATTTGTATTTGTATTTAAGTCTCTGCAGGTTGTCGCTGGAAATATGAATCTGTATTATAATAAGGGGTATAATGCTAACTTGTAAGACAGACGTAGGGCTTAGCAACTTACTTTCAGGCCCTCGCCCCTCAACCAAAGATTTGAATTTGTTTGTGACGCCATCTATGAGAGTAAATCTGAACTTGTGTTATAATAATAAGGAGACCTAATGCTAACTTATAAGACAGGCATAGTGCTTCGCAACTTACTTTCGGGACTTAACCCCTGCCCCTTGGCGAGAAATTTGAATTTGGGTTTATATTTAAGTGTATACATTTTGATTACCTTTTGCGAGAAATTTGAACTTGTATTCTAATAAGGGACCTATTGCTAGCTTATAAGACAAAACATAGGAAACTGTGGTAGGGCCTGCGCCCTCCTGTAGTGACGCTTGTTGGGAAATTTGAATTTGTCTCGTCATCTAGTTGTATATGGCCTAATGAATATTTTCTGTAAGAAAGGTGGCACCATCTAGCGTTATACTTCTAGGACTAATCCCCTACTAGAAGAAGGAGAGAAGAGTGGCACCATCTAGTGGTATATTTTTAAAATAGCGAATGTTTTCTGTAATAGAGGCGGCGCCACCTACAGGTATATTTCTAGGACTAATTACGGTTGTTTGTGGTGCAATATAGCCATGTAAAGGCTAATGAATGTTTTCTGTAATAGAGGTTGATCGTGTTCGTCTCTCCCTCGTCTCTTTCTCAAACATACAAATCAATTAATCAAATCTATTAACTACCAAACTGATTTAACTTAATCATATAAAATCACCTCTCAATTCAAAAAATAGCAGTGTGATTGAACACACAGTGCAAAAGAAAGCCAATCTCACACTTGTTGTAGCTACCCATCTAACCGCCCTTTCGCATTAACTGCAGCATTGTTAGTGCAGGTTTAAATACCGTTAGGTAAAACAAGTTTATTAACAAAATTAAAGGAAAGCTTAGAGTTTGAAAATATATTCTTATTATCATAAACAACAATACATCATTTATTTAATCACATCCTTTATCGGTCTTCTTCTTCTTCTTGAACCGTGATTCGTCGCTATCATCATCATGGTTTTGAGATTCGTCTTTCTCCTCTACCTCATCGCTCTTCTTCCTCTTCTGTGAATCATCACCATCACCTTGGATGTGAGATACATTCAGCTCATCCACGTCATCGTTTCCAACATCATCTTAAACGGTTATGTTGTGATAGTTTATTATCAAGTCAGTAAAATCTCTAATGCCCACTTATGTTGGCTCATAAACAGGAGAATACATTATAATAATGCTCACTCGATGACGGTTACACATTAAAGAGCAAAACGTACGAGAAACGTGAATGCTGCTGGCATTGGGTCTTGTGCGCTGGCGCATTCGTCAATGTTCGGGTAGAATCGGTTATCTTCGGGGGAAGTCTGGAGTAGGGGTCGCCGAAACAGCCTTCGCAGCCGTCTTAAAAGAAAATACCTCAGCGAAAAAAAAGGAGCTTAGATTTGTAAACATGCCCCTACGGAAGATATCAAAGTGTGGTTAGGTCGATACTCGCGCGCGCGGTGATTGACCTAATTACACTATAATATCTTTTTTGGTCGAGGGGCGAGGGCCTGAAAGTAAGTTGCTGTCTTACAAGTTAGCATTATACCCCTTATTATATTACAGGTTCATATTTCCAGCCATAACCTGCAGAGATATAAATACAAATACAAATTCAAATTTTCCGCCATTGGGGCCTCGACAAGGGACAAAACCCCGAGAGCAAGTTGCGCAGCCCTACATCTGTCTTACAAGTTAGCATTAGGCTCCTTATTATTATAATACAAATTCAAATTTTCCGGCAAGGATACTACGACAATATACGAAGGCCTACGAACAAGTTGCGATCACAAGGGGTAATGACAAGAGAACAAGTTACGACACCCTACACCTGTCTTACAAGCTCGGTAAAAATTGCAATGTCACCATCCTCATTTTTGGCGGGAAATTTGTCAAGGTCAGAAGCTAAAAATAGAAATTGCAATCATCATATTACAATTCTTAGAAGTCTAAAAATAGTGTGGTGTCATATTACATTTCTTAGAAATATAAAAAGGTTAAAAGCTAAAAAATAGAAAATCTAAGAATAGAATTTTCAGGTTCAAACTTTTTGGCGGGAAATATAAATTTTTGGACCTGGTCAAGCTAAAAATAGAAATTGCAATGTCATCATCATATTACGATTCTTAGAAGTCGAAGCAGAAACTAAAAATAGAAATTGCAATGTCATCATCATATTACAATTCTTAGAGGTCTAAAAATAGTGTGGTCAAGGTCAAAGGTTATTGACCTGTAGGAGTATCGTATGACACTTCTTAGTGTTTCTAAACTAAAAGAAAGGTGGGTATTTAACAAGTTTAACATGTAAGAGGTACCCAAATCAAGGACACATTTAGATCAAAATTTAAAGCTAAAAATAGAAATTGCTAGGCCATCATACTACAATTCTTAGAAATCTAAATATAGAGTTTTCGAGGTCTAAGAGTAATTAATGACCTGCAGGTGTATCATATTACATCTTATGAATATAAAAATAGAATTAGTTTATGGAAACAAAAAGAATGAAAGGTTGTTGTCTGTGCTAAAAGTAGACCTAGGTCATACTACAACCCCACCATGTGTAAATTACAGATGAATCATTTCCTCAACAGTGTTTAGTCCCAGTACAATTGCGAGCAAGTCCAAAATATAAAGTGATTGATATGAATACCATCGACACAAAGTATGGTAAACATATTATCATTGAAACCCAGAACTTTAAGTGCATACTTCCCTTACGATTTTATGAATACTTCGAAAAAGAAGATCGCATTGAAAGCAATATCTGGTTGAGAATGACGTACACATTACCAGCACCGGAACTGTAGGAAAGACGACTAATTTAACATTTCTGTAAAAAAATAATAATAATAACATATATCTATCTATAATTGTTTGGAAATAAATTGTATATTTTTTGTTGCAAAAAAATAGAATGTCTTCTATTTTTTGATTAAATGAAGAGTAGGTACATCATAATGAAGAGAGCTGCTATTAATGAGACTAAAAAAATGTAGCGTATAATATGGTGTCTGCAGGTATATTGGCTAAGCTCTTCAAGGTTAAAATTTATTGGTATCATATTACAATTCATACAAACCAATTTTCAAGGTTAAATTTTATTGAGAAGGTATCATATTACAGTTCTTATGTTAGACTCTTCAAGGTTCTTAGGAATAGCAAAATAAGCATTCTTAACCAATGACACATGTAACTGGCTTTGTGAGTATTGTCAGACTGTGTGCATGCTCGGTATTGCTCGGGTATCCTCGTGAAGTCTACCCTTCTATATAAGTTTAAATTTTATAATCACATATCATTCGCTTCGACATCATGTTTTTCTAAAAGTATATATATATATATATATATATATATATATATATATATATATATATATATATATATATATATATATATATATTAAAGCACTGGTTTTTTTGCACATTAAAATCGCTTACGTATTTACTATTGTAATAGTGTGTGTAAACCTAACCAGAAAATCAGTTCTATTTGTTTAAATGTAGCATGTAGAAATACTGCACGATTGCATTAGCGCATATACAGCGCGCTAACAAAGACAACCAGACAAATATAGAAAAGTAATGATTGTTATAATTGATGTGCAAGGATTCAAAACAGCAAGAAATATATTTACACCTAAGGAACTAGCGATATATAATGGAGAGCAAATTACTTATTATGTATTCAAGCCTCCATTTCCATGGCACACCTTGGATAGTGAATTTCAAAAACAAGCTAACTGGTTAATTCACAACCACCACTTTACGAAGTGGGAATATGGATATACTTCTACACGTCTATTCCCTCGTATACTTAGTGATTTCATATCAACAACAGATGAGGTGTACGTTAAAGGACGAGAGAAAGCTGATTTTATGCAAAAATTTTTAAAACAACCCATTACGGTGTTTGAAGAACAAACTACTTTACCCAAACTTCATCCATGTTGTTTTTTTCATGCACAACAAACGAAAAATCCTTAAAAAGATATTTCCGTATGGTTTAATTGAATTTTCATATAAAACGAGTTTCTTATCATGATTTATTAAATTATACAAATTATGTAGGAAGAAATTTTTTTCACATTTTTTTTTAGTTTAGAAAAAATTTGGAGCTGCTATCTTTTGCGCTGTTTTTGTTTAGTGTACATGCAAAAAGTTGGAATTTTTGGGTAAAGGACTATCGAGTTATGATTTATTAAGCAATTATCAAAGTTTACGTAAACAATTCTACTATTAAGATACAATTTTTTTTTCACATTTTTTTTTTAGTTTTGTGAAAATTTGGAACTGATATCTTTTATGCTGTTATTGTTTAGTCTATATACAAAAATTCAGAATTTTTGACCTAACGATTAAACTGCTATGATAAAAAGAGTATATTTATTTGAAAACATTTCACACATATAATTTTTGTTTACTGCAGCATTTCACACAGTAGCTAAGATAATGTTATTCACCTTTTCTTTGTAATAGTTTTATGTGATAATTATAAGGTTACAGTGTCATTTCTTCCTACATAATTTGTATAATTTAATAAATCATGATAAGAAACTCGTTTTATATGAAAATTCAATTAAACCATACGGAAATATCTTTTCAAGGATTTTTCGTTTGTATGTGTATGAAAAAAACAACATGGATGAAGTTTGGGTAAAGTAGTTTGTTCTTCAAACACCGTAATGCGTTGTTTTAAAAAATTTTGCATAAAATCAGCTTTCTCTCGTCCTTTAACGTACACCTCATCTGTTGTTGATACGAAATCACTAAGTATACGAGGTAATAGACGTGTAGAAGTATATCCATATTCCCACCTCGTAAAGTGGTGGTTGTGAATTCACCAGTTAGCTTGTTTTTGAAATTCACTATCCAAGGTGTGCCATGGAAATGGAGGCTTGAATACATAATGAGTAATTTGCTCTCCATTATATATCGCTAGTTCCTTAGGTGAAAATATATTTCTTGCTGTTTTGAATCCTTGCACATCAATTATAACAATCATTACTTTTCTATATTTGTCTGGTTGTCTTCGTTAGCGCGTTGTACATGCGCTAATGCAATCGTGCAGTATTTCTACATGCTACATTTAAACAAACAGAACTGATTTTCTGGTTAGGTTTGCACACACTACTACAATAGTAAATACGTAAGCGATTTTAATGTGCAAAAACAGTGCTTTAACATATATACTTTTTAGAAAAACATGATGTTGAAGCGAATGATATGTGATTATAAAATTTAAACTTATATAGAAGGGCAGACTCCACGAGGATACCCGAGCAATACCGAGCATGCACAAAGTCTGACAATACTCACAAAGCTAGTTACATGTGTCATTGGTTAAGAATGCTTATTTTGCTATTCCTAAGAACCTTGAAGAGTCTAACATAAGAACTGTAATATGATACCTTCTCAATACCTTGTCAATAAAATTTAACCTTGAAAATTGGTTTGTATGAATTGTAATATGATACCAATAAATTTTAACATTGAAGAGCTTAGCCAATATACCTGCAGACACCATATTATACGCTACATTTTTTTAGTCTAATCAATAGCAGCTCTCTTCATTATAATGTACCTACTCTTCATTTCATCAAAAAATAGAAGACATTCTATTTTTGCAACAAAAAATTTACAATTTATTTCCGAACAATTATACATAGATATATGTTATTATTATAATTTTTTTACAGAAATGTTAAATTAGTCGTCTTTTCTACAGTTCCGGCGTCATTTTTTGCGATTTTCCTTTTTGAAGTATTCATAAAATCGTAAGCGAAGTATGCACTTAAAGTTCTGGGTTTCAATGATAATATGTTTACCATACTTTGTGTCGATGGTATTCATATCAATCACTTTATATTTTGCACCCACCTCCAAGTCTTTTACATTCGTGAAGGAGATACAGAAAGTGCTACTGTTCGATGTAGCTAGATCCATCTTTACTGATTCGAGAACGCTTTTGAATTTTGAGTTGTCACCGGAACTGTTTTTGATCTAAATGTGTCCTTGATTTGAGTACCTCTTACATGTTAAACTTGCTAAATACCCACCTTGTCCTACTTTTAGTTTAGAAACACTAAGAAGTGTCATACGATACCCCTACAGGTCAATAAACTTTGACCTTGACTTCTAAGAATTGTAATATGATGATGACATTGCAATTTCTATTCACACCCCGCTGTGGTTTACATCACAAGATTGTGTCCTTGACTTAGGTATCTATGACAACATGTTTAAACTTGTTAAATACACACCTACTTTTAGTTTAGTAAATTATTTCACCTTGACCTAATTTAGTCAGTATAAGCACCATTTAACCTTGGTCTACTTTTTAGCATAGACAACAACTCGCATTCTTCTTGTTTCCATGAATTGATTCTATTTTTATACTTCTAAGAAATGTAATATGATGATGACATTGCAATTTCTATTTTTAGCTTTTGACCTTGACATACAAATTTCCCGCCAAAACGTTGTAATGAGGATGGTGACATTGCAATATTTAGCGAGCTCCTAAAATTTAAATTTCCCGCCAAAAGTTTGACCTTGAAGAGATCCAAAAGCTTATATTTCTCACCACCAGAGAGCGAGTAACCTTGAACTGGTCCAGAACCGGCCCTTAATCACTACTTATTAATTATTTTGGAGCCGCGTAAATTGCTCTCCTTGTTACTCCGAACGCGACCTCACTCTGTCATCAACCATAGTTGAAAAGCTACTCATTTATTCATTCTCGTGACGTCAGCTTAAATATTTATGATTAATAAAAATTACTCAGGATGTTATTTCTAGATAACCTTCATATTGAAATGTAACGTTTATTTGAAAATATTTTATTAGTATTACATATTTATCAACAATATTATTTTGTATTTATTACTAAATGCATTAATTACGAAACTATACAATTTTTATGTACGATTTTATTTACAAATGCAAATAGTTTCAATTCATAACATCACAGTCTTCTTCTAATTTTATTAGAATGCATAAATTCACATTTATAATCATATTGCGAACTTTCAATATAATTTTTATTACTTACAAATGCATAACATCAAAGTCTTTTTTCTAATTTATCATTAACATTATTTTCAGTTGTTTTATTACTTTAAAAACAATAATATAGTCTGTACGTTAATTGTAAAAATGTAATTACATAGAGTGTACATTAGCAATTATTTTTTAGACGCGCGCTTCAACCAAATCAAAAGCTACTCGTTCTTTCACTATGACGTCAGCTTAAATATTTATGCTGATATCACACTTTTTACGTTTCATATCTAAAACCCTGATAGCTCAGCTGGTTATATGGATATGCATAGATTCATAACTTGACTTACTCGAGTTCGAATCCCGGTGCAAGCAAATTTTTTCAGGCTTTATCCTGCAACCGGAAGTTCTTCAACAGCAACAAACAAGATGTCTGCAAGGCCCCGCAGATTGCGAAATCTCAACAACGTGGCGCCAGAAGCCAACACGCCAAAGCCGCTGAAGACCTCTAAAGAAGCCCTCAGAAGTCGACGAAGAACCTGCCGGAAGCCGCTGAAGACGTCCAAGACGAAGACTCCAGAGGCTGCTGAACAATTCCAACATGGCGGCCATGTCTCTCATTGGAGAGCTACAGGGCCAGTCTGCTTCCGGAACTCAACAAGGTGTGGGGCCCATCCTCGCATCAGATTGGCTTGACGTCATTGCTCCTCCGGTAGGAGGAGCCAAGCCCTCTTCTCCTATTGGTCCTCCAACCACAAACTTCCAGCGGGGACGGGGCTTAAGTGCTCTATCACGGCGCTGATTGGTGTGACGTCACTTCCTGGTGCAGGATGAACATAGCACACTCAAAATTTGCATAACATTCTGTACCTATGTTATGTATATGTAGGTTGGAAGGTAAAAATTGAAATTGTTGTTTCATTTGTCTAGAGAAAAATTCATTACTCCATGCAAAATTAGATATGATTTATTAACACAGCTATTTCGTCATTGCGACTTATTGGTTCCTATCGCAAGGCTTATAAATGTCGCATATGTACCATCTATAGTAGGATAATGGTTGTTACTGCGAACGTCTTTCCTAAGAACCCAAACAAGTAATAAATTAGCCTAATTTACGCTTTTTTTAGTGATGTTTCAACCTAAAGAAAATTAATTTCATTTAAAAATAAATAATTATGGTAAGCAACGTCTCACCTCACTTTTGAATAAACCGACATAAATTCGAGTACATTATAATTTGTCTAAAATTATGGAACCAGTTTGGAACTCTAATTGTGTGCAGATGTGTTAAGGACCAAATGAAGACTATATAAGTGTCGTTAAACAACCATTGCAACTTTTTTTTTTCTTGATAAGAGTTTATAGATTATTATCTCGGATGCAAAAACCAAAGAAGCAATGAAACAACCCACCCCATAAATCACAAAAAATACATACAAATGTTCTAAAGTAAGTGCTAAAACTTCCACATTTGTGCGAAAAAGCTCAATAGTATTATCTAAATGTTTATACAAGTATTTTTCTGCCATTTGATAGATTCCAGACTCTTTTGATATTGTAATGACTTTATTTAGTGTCCTCATAAAATAATGCCCGTTTCGCATTCTTATTCTACTGGAAACGGATTTTATAACCAGATTATCTTCTATCGTTGTAATAATAGTTTTATAATCATTTTGCCAAACATTAGTATCTAAATCCGTTATTAAGGTAGCACTTTTACGTTTAAATACCGCAAGATAGATTGGATCTACGTCGGTATCGTTTAAATAACTGAATTTACGTTTGATTCTAGAGTATAAAGTATGTTCGGGATCTTCTGCTTTGAAATAGGTATAGAAACGGTGATATATATATATATATATATATATATATATATATATATATATATATATATATATATATATATAGTATTATATAATCTGAGTTAACCAAATCTTCCACATTTTTTATTTTTGTATCGTATTTAGGAACTGATAGAATATTGAACAGGTTTGATGTAAATGCAGTTTGAATATGAATGCAATAAAATAAATAAACCACAACCAGCCATTTCATTACTCCTGTTGTAGGTATGTTAGTTATACCAACTCCTAATAAAAGTGATGTAACGCTACCAAACACCATTAACAGCTTTTCGGTTTTATTGGTATAATCAATGCTTACAACAGAAATCCACCAAACAAGAATCATTAATAGGAAAGTTATTCCAACTACAATCCACGTTTCCGTTTGAAAAATAAATTTTAGATTGTTAATTAATGGTATTTTCAAAGGAGAAGGAACAATCCACAAAAACTTGGTTGTGAAAACATTTAAACTGTTATCTACGTAATCTGAATAATCTGTACTCAATCCAACAGAAAACGTTGCAACCAAGTCATATCGATTGACTGCTTCATCAAAAGGCGTCTTAACAGCATCAATGCTCAAATTTAAACTGTTAGCCATTATTTGAAGTACACGTATGTATGAATAACAGTGAGTGAGAGTACAGTCTTCTAAAATCACAGAGAAATGTTTGGGCCATGGGGTTGTAATAACAAAAGTACATTGATCAAACTTTCTCAGATCATTTTCAAAATTTATTGTTATATCGTGCCCACATGTTTGTGATTTGAATAACTTTGCTGTTTTTCCGCACTTATTTTCCTTTTCATGGGGATTGCATGTGTAAAAAGTTACTCTATTATCTTCATGCAACGTTACTATTGCGTTAAAAATGTCATACATCCAAAGACTTAAATACACATCCGGAAGATTTGTAGAAGGTAAAACAAAAATAAATTTTCCTCTTGGTGATATTGATCTGTCCCAAACAGTGCTTGAGTTTAGGTGTTTTAAAATATTTGTTAACGAATTAAACGATTGCGTTTGAATTACCCAATTAGTTCCTGCATAGGTGTTATCTGTTTTGGTTACATTTTTTAATGGATCAACCATAATGAGAGGATTATGGGATGAATAAGTAACGTAGTCGCTTTGGTCATCAGAAACCACATACACTATGTCACTCATATCAAAAATGTGTTGCATTAAATCTATAATACAAGAAGTTATTAGAGATTTATTATCAGTTTTAATAAAAAGATTTCCCTTGGATATCTCTAACATATTTAAAAATACGAATACCATTGAAATGTACATTTTTATTCAAACACTTAACAATCAATGGCTCACATACAAGTAATTTTTACAGAATATCGACAATGTGGAAATAATATACCCTCATTATTCTAACATTATTCACTGTCATGTTAACAAACAAACAAAAGGTAAAAACCAATCTATTGAATACAAAGCAGAATTACAATAAAAAAGCTGCCTGTCTCTTAAATAAGCATTGATTTACTGTCCTTTATAAACTTATATATAGTGAGGTCACAATCCCTCCTGCTCACAAACGTTATACGTTTTCAGTGAGATGGTAGCTTTCAAAAATAATAATATTCACAATCAATGGCTCATATACAAGTATTTTTAGATAATATCGACAATGTGGAAATAATATACCCTCAATATTCTAACATTATTCACTGTCATGTTAACAAACAAACAGTAAAAACCAATCTATTGCATACAACGTAGAGTTATATTAAAAAAGCTGCCCGACTCTTATATCAGCATTGATTTCTTGTCCTTCACAAACTTGTACATAATGAGGCCACAATTCCCCCTGCTCAAAAACGTTATACGTTTTCAGTGAGATGATAGCTTCAATAATTTTCAAAAATAAGAATATTCACGCAGCAAGTCTAAGTAATTATGTCTACCTAATTTTTTTTACTTATTCAACATTTTTCTGTATTTAAAAGTTAAAAAGGTATAGGGGGCGTAATAAATCAAATAACGTACAAGATAGTGCCCGCGTCCATAATCTTCATAAAGCTCGTACCTCCTTTATAATATCTTACATAATAAGGGTGGTAAGAAGCTTATTATGACCGAACGAGTGCGTAATTGGCATTACAAGCGGAGTTGTGTCCTATGATATTTGTACTCCTATAGAGTATAAGACTAATACGCACACGCACACGCACACGTACACGCACACGCATACGCACACGCACACGCACACTCACACGCTCACGCACACACACGCACATGCACTCGCACTCACACACGCACACACACTCCCACAAACACACACATACACACTCAGACATAGTCGCACGCATCACACGACACACGAGCGAGGAAGAGAGGAAGAGAGGAAGAGAGGAAGAGAGGAAGAGAGGAAGAGAGGAAGAGAGGAAGAGAGGAAGAGAGGAAGAGAGGAAGAGAGGAAGAGAGGAAGAGAGGAAGAGAGGAAGAGGGGAAGAGAGGAAGAGGAAGAGAGGAAGAGAGGAAGAGAGGAAGAGAGGAAGAGAGGAAGAGAGGAAGAGAGGAAGAGAGGAAGAGAGGAAGAGAGGAAGAGAGGAAGAGAGGAAGAGAGGAAGAGAGGAAGAGAGGAAGAGAGGAAGAGAGGAAGAGAGGAAGAGAGGAAGAGAGGAAGAGAGGAAGAGAGGAAGAGAGGAAGAGAGGAAGAGAGGAAGAGAGGAAGAGGGGAAGAGGGGAAGAGAGGGAGAGAGGGCGAGAGGGAGAGAGGAATGTAGGGAGAGAGGGAGATAGGGCGAGAGGGAGGGCGAGAGGAAGAGAGGAGAGAAGGAGAGAGGTAGTGAGGGAGGGAGAGAGGGAGAGGGAAGAAAGGGAAAGGGAGGGTGAGGGAGTGATGGAAAGAGGGAGAGAGGGAGTGAGGGAGTGAGGGAGAGAGGGGGCGATGGTGAGAGGGATTGTGGGCGAGAGGACGAGAGGGAGAGAGAGTGGCAAAGAGGAAAATAGGGGAAGAGGGCGAGAGGGTGAGAGGGAGAGAGGGTGAGAGGGAGAGAGGGTGAGAAGGAGCGAGGGCGAGAGGGAGAGAGAGATTATTATTTTTTTAGATTAGTTGATCTTTATTAGCTGCAATGGCTATTTACAGGTCGCGTTACAAATACATAATAATTATTAGTAAACAATAGATCTCAAAAGTTTTCGATTAACAGAAATAATAACAGTATTAAAATACAAATTACAGAAGCATGATAAGTAATTATGATTCTAATCTACCTATAGGGTTTTGCTATCTATAAAATATAAATTTAACTTATAGCAAAATAACAACATTAATTAAATAAAAATTATTGAAATATCACAAACAATTATAATGATTATATCTTATCTGTAACGTTTTAGTGTTTATAAAATATGAAATTATTGAATTATAGTTATAATAAATTATTATAACAAATTAGATATAATTTAATTTTTTATTTACAAACTACTAATATGTTGGTTTCATGATCGCTTAAAAATTCTGATTTTATTACAATTTCTTATTTCTAATGGTTTTGCATTAAAAATTTTGACCCTTCATAAAATATTGACTTCTGAGCACTTTTTGTTTTATATAATTTTACCACAATGTTCCCTGCTTGCCTTGTTTGTATTTTATCACTATTTCCTACTATTTCTAATTTCTGTCGGGCAACATATCTTAAAATTTTAAAAATAAATATGCAAATTCTATGTTTTAACCTAACTCTAGCGTTCATAAATCTAAGTTCATTTAAGATTAACTCAATTTTGTTTTTCTATCGCACTGTAATATTGTCCGCATTGCCCTATTTTGAGCTACTTGTAACTTACTAATTTAATTTCCACCTATTCCATTAAATAATGTTCCACAATAATAAGGTGGTTGGATTATTACTTTATATATTAAACAGCGTGCGTATCTTGATATATTGTTCCCAACTCTCTTCAAAAGAACTTGTCTTTTTCCCTATTTTTTTTAATATATAAATACAATGCTCACTAAATTTTAGTTTATCATCGTTAATTTTTCCTAAATATTTTATTAAATATACTCTTTGAATTTGGGTCCCATCCATACATTTCAAAACAATATATTTTTTTAAATCCCTCCTTATACATGGTAATTAAATTAAATTCATAGTAATTAGAAAATTACCATGAATTTAGTTTCATCCGCATTCAATTTTAATATATTTAAATTCATCCATTCTTCTATAATATGAAATGTGGTATTTAATTTATTTTCTAACTTTTCATTGTTCTCATCTTCTATAAATAGCAATATGTCATCCGCAAACATCTTCAAATTAACATGTTTGGAGCAGTTTATTATATCATCCGAAAAATCTATATTAAAATCTCCTATAACTAAACATTTATCTTTTATTATTAATTCTTCAATTACGTCTTCAATAAATTTAATAAATTCACTACGTACTTGGTGAATGATATAATAAAATTATTATTCCATCGGATATTTTTTATTGTACCCTAATCGCAACTCACCAACAATTTGATATCAATTTTGTTTCTAAAAAATTTCATAATTAATATCATTTCTGATGTATAAAATGACTCCCCCAGAATATCTATTTTTTTAATTCCATCTAAAAACACTATAATTAGGCACATTAATTTCATATTCATCATATCTTCTGTTAATCTTGATTCAGACAATACCACAAACGCAGGATTTAAAATTTTCATAATTTGATTATGTATCTCATCTTTATGTGCTATATAATACTTTGTGAATCTGTATATAACATTATTTCCTTTACTTTCTTTGATTACTACTTACTCTCTTCCAAACCTATTCTTCTTGTAATGCTCTCTTAAATGTCGGACAATCTGGACTAAAGGCATCATAATCTTCTTCTATTTTTAAATTATAAGTTTTATTTTTAAGCATACAATTTACACACTTCAATGTATTTGCTGTAATGCGTTCATTCTCTTTATGACTTTCAGTACATTTATGACATGTTTCTTTTCTCAAGCAATTCTTTGCTGAATGATGATACCCCAGCTTTTAAAACATCTTTTAACATTCACAAAATTAAATACAGGACATTTTGTACACCCTACATTTATTTTCTCTCTTCTTAACAATAACTCTTGTGTTCTTTCATCTACTTCAATTATTATCGAACCACGCTCTTCTTTTTTCTCTTGTTTTGGTTGTATTCTCTTTTTTTACTAATTTCTTTAATATTTTAATGTAAATTTCATCTTTAATAATTTCAATTTTATTTTGCCTCTTAATTACCTCTATTAAATCTTTGTCCTCTAATATTACCTCTTCCGCGTCAATATTAATGATTTTTAATTTAGATTTCATTTGAATTACTTCTTTAACATTTAATTTTTCTCCTAGTTTATCTTGTACAATATCTTTTAATTTTTTCATCTCATCTCCATTGTCACAACCCATAATTACTGTTCCCTTATTACCTTTCTGCAATTTTGTTATTCCCATTGCCAGATTAGTAGAATACGGGAACCACTTTCACACTTTGTGACGTCATTTAATCTTGGAAATTCCCCAGGGCTGGCCTTGGTTTGACCTTGGGGTTGAGAAAGTTGTTTACCTTCAGAAACAGGTCAGCCTTGAGAAAGTGACTGGCCTTGGACCTGGACTTGCGCGGGAAATTTGAAAATGTTTTTTAGTAATAAAGAGGTTCTTGTAAGACAAGTGTAGGAACTACCATGTAAAGCCTTCGATCTTGTGTTAGGGTCTGCGCCCCTGTTGTGGGCCCTTGGCGGAAAATTTGAAATAAGGGGGCCCTAATGCTAACTTGTAAGACACGTGTAGATCTTCAAAACTTGTTCTGGGGCCATCGTCTCGTGTCGCGGCCCACTGGCTGGAAATGGTATGGGACGCTAACCTTATAAGACAAGTG
This sequence comes from Vesta saturnalis, assembly GCA_036346205.1. Taxonomy (NCBI): domain Eukaryota; kingdom Metazoa; phylum Arthropoda; class Insecta; order Coleoptera; family Lampyridae; genus Vesta; species Vesta saturnalis. The sequence goes on from JARFJB010001834.1 coordinate 987,174, forward strand.
CAGAAACTAGCTCTTGGACTTGGCCCCTATCGTGGCCCCTCTGGTGCAATTGTATGTGGGATCCAACCTAATCTTATAAGACAGGTTTAGGCGTTCGCCCCCGTTATAAAAATGTGTATTCTAATAAGGTGGCCCTAATGCTAACTTTAAGACAGGACTTGTGTTTGGTCAGCGCCCTGTCCCTTTGAGTTAAAATTAATTTTTGGCGCTATCTAGTTGTGTATTTTTAAACTAGCGAGTATTTTCTGTAATAATGGTAGCGGTAGGACTAATTAGGGTTTGTTTGTGACACCATCTAGTGCTGTATAGACTAATGAACATTTTCTGTAATAGAAGTTGATCATGCACACCTCTTTCTTTGTCTCTCTCGTTTATCCGTTTCTCTCTCGCTCTATCTCTTTCGGCTCTTTCTCACACACACAAACAAATCATGTTCGATCGAATCATTCAGATCAATCTCAATCAATCAACCAAAATCAATAAATCATGTCTTAAAGTTTGCAGAAATCAGCTTACAGTTCAAAAACTGATTTGGTTTAATTAATTACAGCTTGCTTGCTAATAATCAGCCGCAGTTCAAAATACCAAACTGCTATAATGGAAATAAAAGACCAAAGGTTTTAACGATTTATCATTATATGCGAATCAATAACTACGATGTTTAAAACCAACAAATACGGTCCGTATACTGCTATTAATTCAATAATTTAAAAAAATTATCGTAACACTCACACCTTTATCTAATTAACTAAATAAATGGGTAGAATAAGAGCAGATGCACATTACAATCGTTATTGGCATTTTTGTGAACAATATCAAGTAAAATATATATTAAAAAATAATACGCATACTTTCAAATGTGTTTTTTCTTCCAACTGTTCGAATAATAACGGCATTGGGGAACTAAACTGCATATTGAAATATTTTATACTGTTCACTAAACCGTTTTGTATTTTTATTTATGGATGGTTGATATAAAACTGGCTATTGGCTTCCCCATCATTAAATAATTTAGAATGTAAAATATACAAACCTAATTATATATATATATATATATATATATATCACCTTACTGCAACTCGTATTTACCTGTCCCTTTCGCAGACTACTTAGAGCGATCTTATATGGATTTATATACAAAACGATGGTTATTTACAACATACATTTAAAAGATTTCACATATATGCTAAAACCGCTTTTATGGAATGCATTTATTATTTAACAGTTATACAACTTCATTATGAATGGAAAGTGGCGTCGTGTTAATTAATGTGTTTACAAAGTATTTTAAAAATTTGCTGTTGCAAAAAACATTAAGGGCCAGTATTAAGTGAAATAATAATCATTTTCTTAATCCGCTTCATCTTAAGCGATTATAGGTTATTAACTAGTTAAACATCTAATACTCTGATGTTACTTCATAATAATGTTCACCCGTTAGTAATATAACTAATATTTTATTTTATCATTAGATATGGGATTATTCTTAAAAATTAGCTAAGTTCCCCACGCTACCTTGAAATACTACATAGGTTTTCAATTCCGCCATGAAGCTGTACCGCATACATCTTTCTTTATCCAACTCCGGATCAGTAGCATATTTTGTAATACACACAAGACAGCATCTTCAATATAGTGGTGTATACGCCGAAAAAGTGGCTTGTGTCTTCTTCTTTAAGATATATTTTGCCTCTACCCAGCATACAAACTCTATCTTAGCTGAATTACCTCTGTCAAAAAAAGGGTTATAATCAAATTAATTTTACCGATAAGGGCCTGCCATGCTATCACATAAGACGGCTTTACATACAGGTTATGTCTCAGATGAACTGTCGAAAAAGGGCTTTTAGATTTATAATTATGTCCCATGGAATGATATTAGAGTGTAGTTACGGAAATATTTTGAGTTATGACCGACAGACCTTTGCGATATCATATCTCATATAGGTAAAATTTCATGACGCGAGGCTTTCGGCTAAGGCTGTTTCGGCGATCCCACTCCAACCCTCCCCGGGCATAACCGAGATTGTAAGACAGGTGTAGGGTGTCTTGTTCTCGGGTCTTTGCCCTTTGTCGTGATCGCAACTTGTTCGTAGTCCTCCGTGTATTGTCGTGGTACCCTTGCCGGAAAATTAGAATTTGTATTATATTAATAAGGAGCCTAATGCTAACTTGTAAGACAGGTGTAGGGCAGCACAACTTGCTCTCGGGGCTTTGTCCCTTGTCAATGCCCCAATGGCGGAAAATTTGAATCTGTATTTAAGTCTCTGTAGGTTGTCGCTGGAAATATGAATCTGTATTATAGTAAGGGGTATAATGCTAACTTGTAAGACAGATGTAGGGCTTAGCAACTTACTTTCAGGCCCTCGCCCCTCAACCAAAAGATTTGAATTTGTTTGTGACGCCATCTAGGAGAGGAAATCTGAACTTGTATTATAATAATAAGGAGGCCTAACGCTAACTTATAAGACAGGCATAGTGCTTCGCAACTTATTTTCGGGTCGTAGCCCCTGGCCCCTTGGCGAGACATTTGGATTTGGATTTGTATTGAAGTGTTTACACTTTGATTACCTTTTGCGAGAAATTTGAAATTGTTTTCTAATAAGGGACCTATTGCTAGCTTATAAGACAAAACATAGGAAACTGTGTTAGGGCCTGCGCCCTCCTGTAGTGGCGCTTGTTGGGAAATTTGAATTTGTCTCGTCATGTAGTTGTGTATATGCTAATGAATATTTTCTGTAATAAAGGTGGCACCATCTAGCGTTATACTTCTAGGACTAATCGGGGTTTTGTTTGTGGCACCATCTAGTGGTATATTTTTAAACTAGCGAATATTTTCTGAAATAGAGGCGGCGCCTCCTATCGGTATATTTCGAGGACTAATTACGGTTGTTTGCGGTGCAATATAATAGTGTAAAGGCTAATGAATGTTTTCTGTAATAGAGGCTGATCGTGTTCGTCTCTCCCTTGTCGTTTTTCTCAAACATACAAATCAATTAATCAAATCAATTAACTATCAAACTGATTTAACTTAATCATACCAAATTACGTCTCAATTCAAAAATAGCAGTGTGATTGAACGCACAGAGTGCAAAAGACAGACAATCTCACACTTATTGTAGCTACCCACCTAACCGCCCTTTCGAATTTGCAGCATTGTTAGTGCAGGTTCAAACACCGTTAGGAAAAACAAGTTTATTAACAAAATTAAAGGAAAGCATAGCGTTTAAAAATATATTCTTATTATCATAAGATTCGCCCTTCTCCTCTAGCTCATCGCTCTTCTTCCTCCTCTGTGAATCATCACCATCACCTTGGATGTGAGATACATTCAGCTCATCCACGTCATCGTTTCCATCATCATCTTGAACGGTTATGTTGTGATAGTTTATTAACAAGTCAGTAAAATCTCTAATGCCCGCTGGTGTTGGCTCATAAACAGGAGAATACATTATAATAGTGCTCACTCGATGACGGTTACACTTTAAAGAGCGAAACGTACGAGAAACGAGAACGCTGCTGGCCTTGGGTCTTGTGCGCTGGCGCACTCGTTAATGTTCGGGTAGAATCGGTTATCTTCGGGGAAGTTTGGAGTGAGGGTCACCGAAACAGCCTTCGCAGCCGTCTTAGGAGAAAATACCTCAGCCAAAAAAAAGGAGTTTAGATTTATAAACATGCCCCTAGGGAAGATAGAGTGTGGTTAGGTCAATACTTGCGCGCGCGGGTATTCACCTAACCACACTCTAATATCTTTTTTGGTCGAGGGGCGAGGGCCTGAAAGCAACTTGCTAAGTCCTACATCTGTCTTACAAGTTAGCATTATACCACTTATTATAATACAGATTCATATTTTCAAGTAAGATGACGGTGGGATTTAGAATTCCAATTTTTATAGTAACAGGATTGGTTTGTGGGTTTAGAATTTTGTTTATTTCTGGTAAAATCGTAAAGTGAATGCTACACTTTGGTGTTTTTAGAGTATTACTTTTCAGATTCGACCTAAGGGGATAATAACAGTAACAGGTAAGTTCACATATTTTTCCCTGTTTTGTAGCAGTACACCATATTTTATTAGTGTACTTTTACCCGACTCACATCAATGTGGCACTTAAAAATTTACTCGATTTGACTTATCGTTTAATGTAAATAATTCAAACAGTTGGCACTTGTGGACATTTACCTGAGCAGTGTTCTAATGTCCTTTGAATGTCTTACAACTGCAATTTTATGCTAACCTAACGTCAAATCTAAAATAATCTGGGTTTGGCACATTCTTATTTAAAAACTGTAGGTACCGGGTGGCCAGATAAGAATGGAAAATGCTGTTTCTCGGAAACTATTCGTCGTAGAGAGTTTCGGAAAAAAATTTATTACTAAATTGGCCAAAAAAAGGCTGGAAAATATTTTCAAATTTGCAAGATGACCTCCAGGGTCATCTTTTAAAGTTAATTTTTACTGAAATTTACTAAATAATTATATGCGTTTTAAAGCTCAGCTTTATTCGAGTAATTTTTGTTTGACGTATCAGTAGTACGTGTAGGACATGTTTTTTCACTCCTATTTTTTACACACCCCCGTGTGAGACCGTATTTTCTACCCTTTATTTTCGGAGGCCCTTTTCATCCCTAATTATTTTTTACTTGCGCACGTGTAGGACGTATTTTTTTAACCCTAATTTTTTTGCTCGCTCACGTGTGAGACCGTATTTTCTACCCTATGGTTTCTTTTCGAGGGTCAATCCTAATTAGAACCTTTTTTGCACATGCTCACGTGAGGGGTTGGGGTTGGTCTTGGTGCTGGGGGCTGGACCTGGAGCTAGGTCTTGGACTTGAAGTTGGTCTTAGGGTTATTTTTGATGGTCATCTAATTAAGGTCCTTTTGGCTATATTAAGAGTAGTGCCCCTGAGGTTAAGCAAACGCACACGCATACAATGTTGGAAATTGCATAATTAATAAGATATTATTATTAAAATTATCAATCCTATTGTTTTAAAATGGTCAAATGCTATTGGATGATCTTTTACCTATACGAGAAAACGTTGTATTTCTAATAAGGAGGTTTTTGTAAGACACGTGTAGGGCTTCGCAACTTGTTCTCAGGCCTTCGCCCCCTGACCGGAGATGGTATGGGAACTTAACTTTATAAGACAAGTGTAGAGCTTAGCCCCCATCGTGGCCTCCTTGGTGCAATTGTATGTGGTTCTAACTTAATCTTACAGCTGTAGGTTTTTGCCCCGTCATACAAAATTGTATTATAATAAGGAGGTTCTTGTAAGACAGGACTTGTATCAGGGTCTGCGCCCTGGCCCTTTTGAGTAAAAATTGATTTTAGTGCCATCTAGTGGCGTATAGACTAATGAACATTTTCTATAATAGAAGTTGATAATGCACACATCTCTCTTGCTCTATCTTGTTTCTCTCTCACCCTCTCTCTTTCGGCTCTTTCTCACACACAAACAAATCGATTAATTAATCAATCTAAAACAAATCACGCTCAATCACTAGATCAATCTCAATAAATCAACCGAAATTATGTCTTACAGTTTGCGGAAACCAGATTACAGTTCAAACTGAATACATTAAAGTCTAATTAAATATGACGTGAAATAATAAATAATTTCTACCCTAATGCAATGATGCTTTATGTATAGGCAGATTCTCTAAACAGTCACCACCTATACATTCGGAACATTATATCTGATTTATTTGCATGTTCAATTACATACAAACAAAATTGTTTCATTGTAACGTGTTCATTAACAGTTGTAAAACCCATTAAAAGACTGGAATGTAATAATTCTTATATATATATATATATATATATATATATATATATATATATATATATATATATATATATAACATAGAGTTAAATTAAATTAACATGTTTTTCAGAATATCAAACTGATGTAATGGAAATAAAAGGCAAAAGGTTTTAATGGTTTATTATTATACGCAAATTAACAATAACTACAAGTTTAAAATCCTCGAATACGTACCAGCTATTTAAGAGTTGATCTTATGACGTCATCCTATAAGAGTAACAATACATTTAAAAAAAAAAATCTTTATCGACATTTTTGTTAGCAATATCAGGTAAAAAACATATATTAAAAGTAATACGCTTACCTTTAGAAGTGTTTTTTTCCTTCAGCTGTACCATACGTTGAACTGAAATATTTTTTTATACAACGTGCTCACATATAATCACACTAAACACGATTGGTGAAATGGTTGGATATAAACTGGCTATTACATACCGATCATTAACTAATTTATAAAGTAATACACAAAACCTGAATACTGTTACTCGTATTTTCCCTTTCTCTTAAAAATAATTCATAATAAATCGATTTGAAAAATATTCATATTGTACATACGGACACACAAATTGTTTTTTTAAAAAAAAAACACATTAAGAGTTGGAATGTGTGCAACATACGGTGTCAAATTGACCATGTATTTTCCCACATTATTTTTTTTTATTAGTTTTTAAATTTTGATTACCATGATTGTTATTAAAATTATCACATCTCTATTAGTGATCATTTTGATATAAAAAGGGATGCCTAAAATTTACCATTGCATTTTCAATTTTGGTGAAACATAATCTCGTTTTTAGGAAACGACCTTCAAAACAATCGATCAAACCAGATACATAAGAATGCTTTAATTATATCCATTTAAATAGCGAAATAAATAAATTCAAGATGTATCTAAAAAATGACCTCTATCAAAAAAGGTTGTCTTTTTAAAAAACCTTAGATTTTTATAAAATAAGACCGAACGTCCTAGTCGTTATTGAAGATGCTCAACCATCTATGTACAGTATACGTTGCAATAACAAAAATAATTCAGCTCATTACTTTAAAAATAAATGTGTAATTAAGAGCTGGTTGGTATACATCAGAATGTTATTTGTTAACGTGCAATTTAAACATGCGTTGAATAAGCGGTTTTGCTCGCTTATATGTTTTATTTACACAAACCTTTTGAGATTTTTATGTCAAGGGCCCGCGACAAGGGGAAAGACCCGAGCGCAAGTTTCAAGGAACTGTATGTAGTTTTTTAAAATATACAGCTACGTGGAACTATGATCAATCTCTATTACAGAAAAAACGTCTGTTAGCTCATACACCACTAGATGGCGCCACAAACAAGCTCAAACTTCCAGCCAACCGGACACGATAGACGTGAGAGACGAAAGGGACAAGAGAAACGCGGGAATGGGAGAGACGAAAGCCACGTTTAAGTTCCAACGCTTTTGTTTTTGTATTAAATCCGATAAGATTGACAGAAACTGGTCTCTTAAATATACAAATGATAAACAAACCCAAAAGTCCGTGCCGAAAATAAGATTATTAATAAAAAATTGAAAGAAAACTTTAAAAAATATATTTAAACAATACATCATTTATTTATTTAATTTAATTACATTCTTATCAGTCTTCTCCTTTTTACGACTATAATTCGTCATTATCGTCATGGTCTTGAGATTCGTTCTTTCCCTCTATCTCATCAGTCTTCTTCTTCTGTGAATCATCATTATCATCATGAGTGTGAGATACATTCACCTTATCCACTTCATTGTTTTCATCATCAGCTTGAACCGTTATATTGTAGTAGTTTACTAACAAATCCCTGAAATCTCTAATGTCCTTTGATGTTGGTTTATAAACAGGAGAATACATTATAATAATAATGCCTACTCGCTCGAGACTATATATACAAAGGTAAAATTTAGCGATGCAATGTTTTCATATAGGTACGAATAGCATTAACCGTACTATAGTTAGTGCGACCCAACTCCTCGACACCCGAAGATGACCGATCCTATCCGAACATTGTTGAGTACTTACACCCCATTCCTCCAATATAATTTAAATAAAATCAAAATAAACAAGTTTTATTTTATTTTTTTTTTTACACAAAAAATAGGTAACATTTTTATACACAAATTACAATTCTCTCTTTATGCCTAACAAGCGTATGCTTTAGTACATCCAATTTAATTTTAATTTTATAATTTAAATCTATACTTTTTTCTTCCAATTCTATTTCTAATCAATAATAATTAGATACACATAACGTATCCAGATCGTCGAAATGTAATACGTTATGCAATTTATTTCTCGTGGTTATCGGATTAATACCTATTATAACAAATTCTGTCCCCTCGGATAATCGCTCCAATTTCCTAATTGAGATTGATCTAGTGATCGAGCGTGATTTGTTTTAGATTGATTAATTAATTGATTTGTTTGTGTGTGAGAAAGAGCCGAAAGAGAGAGGGTGAGAGAGAAACAAGATAGAGCAAGAGAGAGGTGTGCATTATCAACTTCTATTATAGAAAATGTTCATTAGTCTATACGCCACTAGATGGCACTAAAAACAATTTTTACTCAAAGAGGCCAGGGCGTAGACCCCGATACAAGTCCTGTCTTACAAGAACCTCCTTATTATAATACAATTTTGTATGGCGGGGCAAAGACCTACAGCTGTAAGATTCAGTTAGAACCACATACAATTGCACCAAGGGCGCCACGATAGGGGCTAGGCTCTACACTTGTCTTATAAGGTTAAGTTCCCATACCGTCTCCGGTCAGGGGGTGAAGGCCTGAGAACAAGTTACGAAGCCCTACACGTGTCTTACAAGAACCTCCTTATTAGAAATACAACGTTTTCTCGTATAGGTAAAAGATCATCTAATAGTATTTGACCATTTTAAAACAATAGGATCGATAATTTTAATAATAATATCTTATTAATTATACAATTTCCAACATTGTATGCGTGTGCGTTTGCCTAACCTCAGGGGCACTGCTCTTAATACAGCCAAAACGACCTTAATTAGATGAACATCAAAAATAACCCTAAGACCAACTGCAAGTCTAAGACCTAGCTCCAGATCCAGCCCCCAGCACCAAGACCAGCCCCAACCCCTCACGTGAGCATGTGCAAAAAAGGCTCTAATTAGGATTGACCCTCGAAAAGAAACCATAGGGTAGAAAATACGGTCTCACACGTGAGCGAGCAAAAATAATTAGGGTTGAAAAAACACGTCCTACACGTGCGCAAGTAAAAAATAATTAGGGATGAAAAGGGCCTCCGAAAAAAAAGGGTAGAAAATACGGTCTCACACGGGGGTGTGTAAAAAATAGGAGCACATGTCCTACATGTAAGCTAATAAAAAATAATTAGGGATGAAAAAGGGTGGAAAATATGGTCTCCTAGGTGGGCGTGTAAAACCGGAAGTGATGTCGAAATCCAAGATGGCGTCAAGTGCCCCAGTACTACTGATACGTTAAACAAAAATTACTCGAATAAAGCAGAGCTTTAAAAAGCATATAATTATTTGGTAAATTTACTAGGTGGATTTCAGTAAAAATTAACTTTAAAAGTTTAGGATGGCGGTTACGTCCCCTGTTGGTCATCTTGCAAATTTGAAAATATTTTCCAGTCTTTTTTTGGCCAATTTAGTAATAAATTTTTTCCGAAACTCTCTACGACGAATAGTTTCCGAGAAACATCACTTTGCATTCTTATCTGGCCACCCGGTACCTACAGTTTTTAAATAAGAATGTGCCTAACCCAGATTATTTTAGATTTAACGTTAGGTTAGCATAAAATTGCAGTTGTCAAGTGCCCCAGTACTACTCGTATCTATTAAAATAGAGTGGTGGGGGTGATTCGGTGATTTTTTTAAATAAACAGCTGTAACTCCTAAACGACTGAAGTGATTTTAATGAACTTAGTCTCGTTGGAAAGAGCATTTATTTCTCCATCAAATCTATCTTGGCTGTAATATGTCTAATTTTTAGTGATGCCGCTAGAGCGCGTGTTTTGATATAATATCAGAAAATTGCAAAATTCTCTAAAAAATTAAACGCAGCAATATGACTTTTTTTCATAAAAATGTGATGAAATCATCCCTAAATAGGTTAGACAAAACTGCATCTCGATATCTTATTCTTACCCTAAAATATCGAAGAAAGAAAAATTAGGTATTATAAAATTTGAAAAAGTCGATATTACACCGATATTTGGGTATCCTTATTTATTTGTCTTTTTTCAACATTCAATGAAAAATTTCATCATTTTATAATTTTTAAATAACAAAAATTTTAATAACTTCAAAACTTAAAAAAAAAACATGCAGGAGCATAATAATCAATGCATAGAATATGCAAGTGCAGAATAGGCAATATATTAGGAGTAGGCCATTGAGAAAAAAACAAAATACCTAAAATCAACTTGTAAGCAAATATTAAAATTTGACAGACAGTGTAATTTATGTTTGTTGCACAATTAAGTCCTTAAAACTACCTATAATGTCTTTTACAAATGATAAAGCTGTTGATATGATTGCGGTATATTTTGAATGTCCTCAAAATGCGGCATTGGTTAAGAGAGTATACTCAGCTCGATATCCAGATCGGCGCCTACGCGATGCTATAATTTTTCCGCGTTTAGTGCAAAATTTACGTAATACTGGAAGCTTTCGACCAAAATTGCGAAGAGACTCGTCTAGAAGAATGGAAGACAATCTTGTTAATGTCTTAGCATACGTGTCATTCAATCCCCACGTTATTAGTACGAAAGCAATGTCTCTCCTGTTGGATATGTCACGAGCTACTGTTCAAAACATTTTAAAAGATCATAGGTAAGTTCTTATGTCACTGAAAATACTACTTTACATATTTCACAGTGTGTTTGTAATTTCAAATTTATAGAATCCACCCGTATCATATAGTTTTACATCAAGCCTTACATGACGAAGACTTTGACCTACGGATAGATTATTGTCATTGGATGTTGTGCATGATCAGGGAAAATAAAGGATTTTTATCCGAAATTCTCTGGACGCATTAGGCCACTTTTAAAAGTGATGGAAACGTTAATTTGCATACTGGTTGCACGAGGTCCAACATCAAGGTCGTTGGAGTGTTAATGTCTGGTGTGGCATTCTGGACGGAACTATTATAAGTCCCTATTTCTTTGATGAACCACTAAATAGTGCCGTGTTTCTTGATTTTCTGGTAAACCAATTGCCTATTTTATTAGAAGATGTGGCCTTGCAATTACGGTAAAATATGTTTTTACAACTAGATGGTTGCACAGCTCATTTTTCAATAAATGTGCGAGAACACTTAAATTTAATATATCACCCGAGGTGGATTGGACGAGGAACTCCATTTCCTTGGCCACCCGATCCCCAGACTTAACCTGTTTGGACTTTTATGTATGGGGATATTGTTTACGAAACTCCACCAACAATGAGAGACGACATGAAAATACGAATTCGAGAGGCCATTCGTAGCCTATCAAGAACAGAGCGCCTGCAACAATGCATCGAGGTCGATAGGAGACAATTCGTGCATTTAAGTAGGTACTTGATGCCTACTTAAGTAGGTATTATTGCACAATCGGTCCTTTTTAGGGCCATAATTAAAATTAATAAAAAGAATTCGGCAAATTTGGAATAGTACCTTTTACAAATAAATATTATCATATTATTACATTTAATTTTTGAAATTTTTCATTGAATCTTGAAAAAATACAAATAAATAATATCAAATTTTTCAAACTTTATAATAACTAAATTTTCTTTCTTCGATATTTTAGGGTATGAATAAGATATCGAGATGCAGTTTTCACTAACCTATTTATGGATGATTTCATTACATTTTTATGAAAAAAAAGTCATATTGTTACATTTAATTTTTTGGAGAATTTTGCAGATATATCAAAAAACGCGCTCTACCGGCATGACTAAAAATTAGACATTATAGGTAAGATGGAGCAATAAATGCTCTTTCCAAAGAGACTAAGTTTATTAGAATCGGTTCAGTCGTTTAGGAGTTACAGCTGTTTATTTCAAAAATCCCTGAATTACCCCCCACTATTTTATTTTAATAGATACGTCAAACAAAAATTACTTGAATGAAGCTGAGCTTTAAAAATCATATAAATAGTTGGTACATTTACTAAGTGGATTTCAGTAAAAAATCACTTTAAAGGTTTATGATGGCGGTTACGCCCCCTGGCGGTCATCTTTCAAATTTGAAAATCTTTTCCACTGTCTTTTTTTGGCCACTTTAGTAATAAAATTTTTTACTGCAACTCTCTACGACGAATAGTTTTCGAGAAACAGCACTTTGCATTCTTCTCTGGCCACCCTGTACAACACGAATCTACTTAATAACACTGTGAACAGGGAATCCACAAAGGAATACTAAACTACAGCGGTAGAAAATTTTTAAATGAATTACAAAAATAATAAATTTTTCTTATTTATAATGAAGTAAACCGACATAAATACATTATAATTTGTCTAAAATTAGGGAACCACTTTGTAACCCTAACTGTGTGCAGATGTGTTACGGGCCAAATGAAGATCATAAAAATATTGTTAAACAATCACAACTCTGGTTTATTTTTTTCTTCTTAATAAGAGTTTATGGATTGTTATCTCCAACGCAAACACCAAAGAAGCAATGAAACAACCCACTCCATAAATTACAAAAAATACATACAAATGTTCTAAAGTAAGTGCTAAAAGTAGAAGACAGACACCTTCCCCACTCCACTGGTTTTGTGACCTGGGGGCACCTTGGTCGCCATTTTTTACTCGTCCACGTGTGTGTGGGGGTATTTCCCACCCTATTTTTGGCGGCTTCTTTTCGGTGATCATTTTCAATCCCTTGATGAAATTTTCACCCTAACTAGAGCCCTTTTGGTTGTGTTAAGAACCATTTTGGTAGTTCACCTTTTTTTTGTGGTTTATTTTCAGTGGCCATTTTCAACCCTTCGATAGAATTTTCATCCTAATTAGATCCTTTTGGTTGTCTTAAGAGCATTTTACAGTTGAGCCTCAGGAGGGTAATCAAATGGACGCGCACGTAGGATCGTATTTTTTGACCTATTTTTAGGGTTAATAAACGGTAGGACCATTTTCTGATAGTAAAAGAAGCTAATCAAGATAAAGGTAACATACACGTTTGATTTACATACACTGTTAAATTCTATAATGATAATAAACAGTTAATGGTATTGCATAATCAGTTAATTACCCTGTTGTTGTCAAACAATGTGAATGTACGGTTTCGCGACTATTTAATATGTGTTTTATTATTAATATTTTATTAGGATCCCGTATTGAATTTTATCAAAGGAGATTGCATAATTGTTGTTGTTAAATTATTATTAGATTTCTTTTAATTTTCATCTACATATTGTGACCCTTTACCTGTATGAAAATTTATTTAAACATAGTTTAAATGAAATTGCTTTAAAAATAAAACGTGTAATTAACTAATCGATTAACCTGCTTGCAGCGATAGTAAACATCGAAAATGAATAAATCTCGCTTTTATTTATTTACCTTTTAATGCACATCAGGGTCTCAACCACCTGTTACATACAATATATTTTGGTTTAATTATGAGTCACAATGTATCGCAATCCTTTTGCTTTAATTATGGCTCATAATTAATTCTAGTTGTCGTTCAAGGTAATCACTACCAAATTAATCTCATGCAGAACAACGAAACTTAATATCAATAACGTATAACAAAGTAATTTTTTATAATGTCATTTTTCGCATAGTTTATTGCCCACGTATGGGTCGTATTTTAGCTTTGGGAGATCGGGTTTAGTCTGGGGTTAGACTAGGGGTTGGTCCTGCATCGGGGATTGTTTTCTAAATTATCTCCTATGAAAGTTAGTTTTACAAAACACAAACACAAGCACAAGCACGAGCAGGAGCATGAGCATGAGCACGAGCACGAGCACGAACACGAGAACGAGCACGGGCACGGGCACAAGCATAAACACAAGCACAAACACAAGCACAGGCACTAGCACAAACACAAATATAAGCACAAGGACAATAACAATCACAAGCACAAGCACAGGCACAGACACAAACACAGATACAGGTGCAGACACAGAAGCAAACACGGCCACAGATGAAAACACTGCCACAGACACAGACAGACCCACATACACACACAGAGGCGCAAACACAGACACAGCCACAATCACAGCCACACGTGCAAAACCCGAAACTACACAAACACGCAAACATGCACACGCAAACACGAGAACATGCAAACACGTAAACACGCATACGCGAAGACATGCAAGCACGCAAACACGAAAACACGCGAACATGAAAACACACAAACATCAAAACACACAAACACGAAAACACGCTAACTCGAAAACACGCTAACGCGAAGACATGCAAGCACGCAAAGGCGAACACATTCAAACACGAAAACGGCCTAAGGCAAAAACATGCAAACACGCAAACGTGAACACACGAAAACACCCTAAGGCAAAAACACACAAACACGAAAACATGCAAATACGAAAACGCGCTAAGGCGAAAACACGCAAACACGAAAACATGCAAACACGCAAACACGTAAATGCGAAAACATGCAAACACGAAAATGCGTTAAGGCGAAAACATGAAAACATGCAAACCCGCAAACACGAAAACATGCAAACACGAAAACGCCCTAAGGCAAACACATGCAAACACGAAAACATGAAACACACAAACGTGAAAACACGTAAACACGAAAATACCCTAAGGCAAAAACACACACACACTAAAACATGCAAACCCGCAAATACGCGAACGCGAAAACATGTAATCACGCAAACACGTAAACGCTAAAACATGCAAACACGAAAACGTCCTAAGGCAGAAACATGCAACTACGATAACATACAAACACGGTAACGCGAAAACTCGCAAACACGAAAACACGCTAACGCAAAAACATGCAAGTACGCAAACACGAAAACACGCAAACATGCTAACGCGAAAACATGCAAACACGAAAACACGAAAATATGAAAACACGAAGACGCTCTAAAGCAAAAACACGCAAAAAAGAAAACATGCAAACACGCAAACATGCAAGCACGCCAACACGCAAACGCGAAAACGTGCAAACACGAAAATATGAAAACACGAAGACGCGCTAAGGCGAAAACACGCAAACACGAAAACATGCAAACACGCAAACACGAAAACACGCAAACGCGAAAACATGCAATCACGCAAACGCGAAAACATGCAAACGCGAAAACATTGCAATCACGCAAATGCGAAAACATGCAAGCACGAAAACGTGAAAACACGTAAACACGAAAACGCCCTAAAGAAAAAACACGCAAACACTAAAACATGCAAACACGCAAACACGCAAACGCTAAAACATGCAAACACGAAAACGCCCTAAGGCAGAAACATGCAAACACTAAAACATGCAAACACGCTAACGCAAAAACACGCAAACACGAAAACACGCTAACACGAAAACATGCAAGTACGCAAACATGGAAACACGCTAACGCGAAAACATGCAAACACGAAAATATGAGAAAACGAAGACGCTCTAAGGCGAAAACACGCAAACACGCAAACATAGAAACACGCAAACACGAAAACATGCAAGCACGCAAACACGCAAACGCGAAAACATGCAAACACGAAAATATGAAAACTCGAAGACGCGCTAAGGCGAAAACACGCAAACACGAAAACATGCAAACACGCAAACACGAAAACATGCAAGCACGAAAATCCACTAAGGCGAAAGCATGTAAACACGAACACATGCAAACCCCGCAAACACGAAAACACGCAAGCGTGAAAACATGCAATCATGCAAACTCGCAAACGCGAAAACATGCAAACACGCAAACGCGAAAACATGGAAACACGAAAACGCCCTAAGGCAAAAACGTGCAAACACGAAAACACGTAAACACGAAAACACGCTAAGGCGAAAATACGCAAACACGAAAACATGCAAACACTAAAACACGCAAACGCTAAAACATGCAAACACGCAAACACGAAAACGCACTAAGGCGAAACACGCAAACATGCAAACACGAAAATGCACTAAGGCGAAAACACGAAAACATGCAAACACGCAAACACGCAAACACGCAAACACGAAAACGCCCTAAGCTAAAAACATGCAAACACGCAAACACGAGTGCCTGCGAACACGCAAGCACGAAAACACAAACACACAAAAACGGAAACACGTAATCACGAAAAGCACACACGCACGTATACCCACGCATGCACACACACGCGCGTCGTTTACACACACGCACACCCATGTACGCACTGACGTACGTACGTACACACGCACGCACACACACACACACACACACACACACACACACACACATACCCACGCACACACACGCAGAAATTCCAAGGTTAGGTTAATACACAAAATTTTAGATTAGGTTAGGTCACGTACAAGGTTAGGTTAGGTAAGTGTTTGCGCGCACTACCTAACCTAAAATTTTGTATTGAATATAAAGCAGAATTATAACAAAAGAGCTGTTTGTTTCTTAAATCAGCATTGATTTACTGTCCTTTGTATATTATGAATAATGAGGTCAGTATTCCTCCTTCTCACAAACGTTATACGTTTTCATTGAGATGGGTACCTTCAATCATTTTCAAAAATAAGAATATTCACCCATCAAGTCAAAGTATTTATGTCTACCTAATTTTTTTACTTATTCATTATTGCACTGTATTTAATAGTTATAAAGGTATTGGGGGCGTAATAAATCAAATAATGTACAAGATTATGATCGCGTGCGTATTGTTCGTAAAGTTTGTGGTGCCTTAACAGTGTATTACATAATAAGGGTGATAAGTAGCCTATTACGAACAAACGACTGCGTAATAGGCATTACCAGCCGAGTTGTGCACTATGCTTTTTCTACCCCTATAGGGTATAAGACTAATACGGAAGTACCGCATAATAAACTTGTTTATTACCTTTGTACGTTTTATATACGTACCTAATTGCGTAATGAACGATCCTATCAAAATTTTCGATTCCCATATTAAAAGTTGAGCAAAAATTCGAACTAAAAAAATTGTAGCTCGTGACCCCAATGGTTTTGTTAGTTACCTTGAAATTATACAAATGAACTCCCACTTTATTTATGGTTAAAGATGATATGAAATTTTATTTTATCAAAAGTTATTGTTCTAAAGTAATGTTAAACTTAAATGAAGTACTGAGTAGTATCTTTTAGTTAAAGGAGGTACTTAATGGTATATTTTTATAGCTCGAACTAGTGAAATTTGTGAACAATTCTTTCAGTTTACGTGATGAACTATGATTTTCAACACTGAAGTAAACGGCATACATACATATGTGAGATTGGATGTCTTTGACGATGCTCCCTAATCATAAAAGATTCTTTCGCATAAAACATGTGTTTTATGTTTAAGGTCAATGCGTTCGTATTTTTATATCTATGAAATACACACTTGTTTCAAAAATACAGGGTAACAATAAATAACGGATACCGAAACTCTCTCAGGCTCCTCTTTGGAGATTTCATGAGTTAGTACACGATCCTGCGGTGATTTTCATAATTCCGCAATAATCTCTTTCGCCAAGAGCTTCCTTTCCTTTGGACTAGAACACTGCAAGGTACGCTCAAACACCTCTACACGCTGAGACACACACGCACGCATGCATGCACGCACACATAAAAACACACACATATATATATATATATATATATATATATATATATATATATATATAGACACACACACACGCTCACAGACAGGCCCATACACTCATAGACACATACACACAAACACAAACCCATACAGACACTGTCTGTCACATTGTCACATTCGTTACTTCCGCTGCTCGATTTAGTTAATGGAAAGAACTGTTAAAAATCATTGGCTTACTATTGTTTCTCTAATACTCTCTTAAATATACCATTTTTCTAAAGTAACCGAATTTCTGTAATTTCTTCATTCAGTATTTTCTTGAATATATTATTTTTCTAAAGTAAATGAATCTCTGTAGTACATCTGTAAAACTGTTGATGCTACTCATACTTCAGTATCCAACTTTATAATGCGGGGTCACTGGTTTACCGCTGTTGACATTCTGATTTAAACTTCTCATGCGCTCGCTATTCCGGTTGTGTGTGGTGAAGAAATACATTTTGTATCTTCTGAAACAAAACGAAGAATGGAAGTTTCTGGACTAATTTAGCCCATCGAATTCGGTCTGTTATTATTTTTCTAATTATATAGTGATTATCTACAAATAATTATTGCATACGATTTTGTCGGATTTATGGCAAATACGTCCTCAGGTGAGCTTTCTGATAAGGTTTTTTCTCCTTTTACCACGTTTTCAATTTTTAGCCATCAATACAATGGAGATGGAGATGGAGACGGAGACGAAGACGGAGACGGAGACGGAGACGAAGACGGAGACGGAGGCGGAGACGGAGACGGAGACGGAGACAGAGACGAGACAGACGAGACGGAGACGGAGACAGAGACGGAGACGAGACGAGACGAGACGAGACGGAGACGGAGACGAGACGAGACAGAGACGAGAGAGATAGAGATGGAGATGGAGATGGAGATGGAGATGGAGATGGAGATGGAGATGGAGATGGAGATGGAGATGGAGATGGAGATGGAGATGGAGATGGAGGTGGAGGTGGAGGTGGAGGTGGAGGTGGAGGTGGAGGTGGAGGTGGAGGTGGAGGTGGAGATGGAGATGGAGATGGAGATGGAGATGGAGATGGAGATGGAGATGGAGATGGAGATGGAGATGGAGATGGAGATGGAGATGGAGATGGAGATGGAGATGGAGATGGAGATGGAGATGGAGATGGAGATGGAGATGGAGATGGAGATGGAGATGGAGATGGAGATGGAGATGGAGGTGGAGGTGGAGGTGGAGGTGGAGGTGGAGGTGGAGGTGGAGGTGGAGGTGGAGCTGGAGATGGAGATGGAGATGGAGATGGAGATGGAGATGGAGATGGAGATGGAGTTGGAGGTGGAGGTGGAGGTGGAGGTGGAGGTGGAGGTGGAGGTGGAGGTGGAGGTGGAGGTGGAGGTGGAGGTGGAGGTGGAGATGGAGATGGAGATGGAGATGGAGATGGAGATGGAGATGGAGATGGAGATGGAGATGGAGATGGAGATGGAGATGGAGATGGAGATGGAGATGGAGATGGGGATGGGGATGGAGATGGAGATGGAGATGGAGATGGAGATGGAGATGGAGATGGAGATGGAGATGGAGATGGAGATGGAGATGGAGATGGAGATGGAGATGGAGATGGAGATGGAGATGGAGGTGGAGGTGGAGGTGGAGGTGGAGGTGGAGGTGGAGGTGGAGATAGAGATAGAGATAGAGATAGAGATAGAGATAGAGATAGAGATAGAGATAGAGATAGAGATAGAGATAGAGATAGAGATAGAGATAGAGATAGAGATAGAGATAGAGATAGAGATAGAGATAGAGATAGAGATAGAGATAGAGATAGAGATTGTATCATCAAGAAAATTGTTATATTTTATTAATACTTTATCTTTAAAATCGTAGTTAGACATTGATTAATATGTAATTAATTTTTAATTACATATTTACCTTTGAACTTATTCGTTCGTAACAAAAACTTACAATATATAAATATTAGTTAAGTTGCTTTGGTATGTGTGAATCCTTGCGATGTTGCAGGCTCACATATCATTAATATACGTAATTTGATTTTAATCTCATTATGTTTAGAATTTACATCAGTTCTACATACATAAAGACAAAATTTACATTGATTGGGGCTTGAACCTTGGTGGCGCAGTTGGTTAGCGCGGTACTCTAGCAAAGTACAGGTCGTAGGTTCAAATCCTACCCGAGGTAAACTTTTTATTTATGTATTCAATAAAATTAATAATAATTTTTAATTACATATTTACCTTTGACCATATTCGTTCGTAACAAAAACTTACAATAATTCATTAATATGTTTAAACTTTAATACTTCAAAATGGTAATGTAGGCTGATTAGTGAAAGAAAAACAAGTACTTTGTTAGTAGTGTTCTGTTTTAAAATTGCAAAGCTAAACTGAAATTTTGTGATCGATCTGGCTCATTACGCAATTTCCAATCGATCCGTAAATTCGAAAATATGCAGACTAATTTCGCTTATCAGAAGGTGTAACCAGTTAGGCACACGATTGACACAAATAAACGACAAAGTAAATTAAACAGTGAATGTATATTGACAAATTTTAGCTATTGTTTTTCGTAAATTTTCAACCTTTGCACAACGATTTCTTCTTCTTCTTCTGATTGGATCGACGTTTGCACCCCATTCCTAATTTTATCTTTACTTTCATGGTTGTATCGACTGCTAAACCCGTAATTCGTTCACCTCATGTTGCATCTGATGATTTAAAGCGTTCCCAAGTTTTTACTTTTTTTATCTGTTTTATGCACTTAACATCCAATTGATTAAAACCAGGGTCACCGCTTGCGACTAGCTTCTCTAACTTTGTATCAGGACCACAATACTGGTAGCCAGGTAATTGCAATTCAACCGGAAGTTTATTGATTAGAGTATTCACTAAACCACCCGCACTTTTTCGCCTCTTACTTAATATTGCTTACCTGGATGGAAAAGGCAGGGTATTTATACCTAAATCGAGATCACAAAAATAAATCATAGTTATTAATATCTCTTTATTTAGTAAATGCTACACATTACATAAGCAGGACGAGAATGCAATATTTCCATTAAGCATACAGTGTTATGTGAATTAATATTACATTTAGCATTTATACCATATTCAATGTCTTTATAAATGTCATCATCACTACCATGGAATTCTTTTTCGTGAAAACGACGATAGTTAACAACTTGTTTCGACTTTTCATAGAAACACACCAGACTGTAAGATACAAGAAATTCCAATCTATAGCTTATTATATCCTTTAACTTGAATAGTTATTCTACATTACGAGCATTAAATGTGCAAGAACAGCAGTTGTAGTTTTCTATTATAACAGTTTTAAAAATTCTCTCATATCCTTTAATCAGTTCCCAACTCTAATAAATACCGAGATTGCTAGATAGAGATTCATAATGTTGATTATGATAATCTTCTTCTTCATTTACATTTGACCAATCAATTTTGTTTTCAATTTCTTGGGATCGGAAAATTGTAATTCTACATATGAATGCCATCTTAGAATCTCATTACATTCCTTCATATCCAATACTACACTATTGATGTGATTACAATTGCCACACCCCATGTGCTCTACTGGTCGAAGGTTAAGGTATAAGGCCCCCCCTTTGAATCTGCGAGTTATTATATATAACCGTTCTTCTTTGGTGGTAACCCAGCGCGGTTTTATTTTGCCTCGGCTATGCTCAGTCGTGTTTATAAATTCTTATTAAACGGGGTGTGGTTCGTATTATTTAGTGGGCTTACACTGTCACCTTAAATAATTATACGAAAGTGGTTTTAGACGTATATTATTTAGTAATTTAACAAAACACAAAAATATTATTAACAAATTAAACTAAATATATATAACCGGGTCCTTAGAGCTCCTTCCTCTCGTTCTCCTGGGGAAGTTGTTATTGAGTGCGAAGTCGTTTCTGTGAACAAGTATATATAGTGTCTTAATCTACTCCTTACCTAGTATTTAAAATTTATATTACGGTCCTGTTTTACAGAAGCTGGTGCGGTAGCCTCAATATAGTTTGGTCAGAAGCGCCAGCGCAACAAACTCGGGTTGTTTCTAGGTCACGGGAGAAAATCAATACTGGTCTCGGGTTATGCGCATGGTATATTGAAACTCTTCAGTATCTCTGGAGCGCTGAAGCTGGTATGTCGTACTCCGATGAAGAAATATACGCGGAAGATTCGTGTACGCAAAGGCGAGATCTCTGGTCTATAATTATTTGATTATAACCGGTTTGAGAATGCGCTTAGATTATTTAAACAACTGGATTACGTCCTAACGACGTAACTAAATTTAATTATATACAAATTATAAAATAAACGAAATACTCGCTATACTAAAATGAATTTACTTTTAAATGTATCCTTTTACTAAGGTAATTAGTAAGATACACCAGGTCGCATTTATATTATTAACTACCGGTAAATATTGGATAATTTACGTATTATCTACGGTTTTAATTTCCGGCGTATATTCTTAATTTATTTAAAAACGGTCTTGCACTAGGTATCTCGCGATGGTTATTCGGAATACAATTTTATGCAACAGGTTTCTTTATATATCCTCCTGCGATTAAAGACACCGTGTGTGGTTATTGTGTTTGTCTGTATGTATTGTATGTAGGTGTATTAAGCGGGGCCTTAGTGTCAACAGTAAACGGTAGGCATCAGCCCGTCTAACCTGTTTAACTAAGAAAAAGGTCGTAGGTCTTTACAGCCCTGTATCAAACCTTTACCCTCAAGTGTTTTGCGAGTGACGTCGGGAACTACCCTGCGTGACACTCATTGTGTACGTGGTGGTGTAACGTTATAACTCCTGGAGACTAAGCCCGGCGTTATTTACGTTCTGTAGTGTTTGATTGTAAATTGTTAGATTTTATAACTCTACAACTTACGTGTCTTTCAATTGCAGTGCGGGATTAAACTTTAGGTAGCCCGGCGCGAGGTGGTGCGCGTTATCACACGGTCGCGATGGACTCCTCGGCAGCAATCAACAGGTCAACAAGAAGCAATCGGTGTTGGCGGCTACTGGATATCGGGAACGGCATGGCGGTCTCGGTCACGATTGAGCAGATATTTCACGACTATGTTCTTCTCTCGCGCAGCAGGGGAGATCAGACGAATCGATCGGAATTCTTCTGGGGAACCTCTTTTGATTTTCGCGTCGCGGATTTATAAAGGTGCTTCTGTGGGCGGCTTCGCGGCTACCGTGCGGGGGATGCCGTTATGGGATTGGTTTAAATTGTTCTGACGTGCAAAAACTTACTGGTTTTTAGAACTCCACGTCAGCGGTGATTAAAGAATTATTTGTGGTGCAAATTCGCGTAATCTTTTGTAATTTGAGATATAGGGTGGTCCGCGAATAATTTATTCTAAAAAACATACGTAAAGGACGCTGGATCTATACAAAGGTGTATACTGTTCTGTATCCAATTTCCACATGTTTTGCATGATGCGTATCATTCGATAGTTAATAATAAATACAATCGATTAAGTATTCATTAGCTGCTTGTTTATACACTTCCGATAAATCGTCCTTATGTTGAAAAGATTGCCAGTCAGTGTTAGAAGAATTACCTTCATCACGTTTCTCTTAATTTTTACTTATACTACTGCTACTACAACTACCATCAGTACTTTGACAGCACCAAGAACAATGTTAAATTATTATTCACATTGTCACTGCAACTATGTGGGGTATCGATATATAACGGTAAACTTCTGGGTTTGGATCGTTTCATAAATGACCTGATTGCTGTTTGCATTATAACGACTTTACTTGCTCGCAATTGCACTACGACTAAACAATTTAATAAATGATTCTAGTCAAAGCGTACGTACTTTATCTATGGTGGGGTTGTAGCACTACTATTAAAAATAATATGTTATGTTTATTGTTTTCCCGGCTGCACCAAAACTACTTATGAACACATCCCCCGTGTTTAACAGCGTTTTAAATTCTTCAATTCGAGTTTCTTCTTTGAAATACTAATGAAAGCGCTGAGGTAATACGTTCACCATAATTAGTATTAATTACTGCCACATTAATCTACTTTTCGATACCTCGAGGTCACACACATTTTTAAAGGGTTTGCAATAGGTGTTTTGGTTTAACCCTGCTAATTCCATGTTTAACAATTACAAGTTTCTAACTGACTGATCTCAACATACACCTCGTTGCGGTTTATATAAGAAAAATGTGTCCTTGACTTGATTACCTATCACAACATGTTTAAACTTATCAAGTACCTCACCTTAACCTACTTTTAGTTTAGACCACTATTTGACCTTGGTACTCAATTTAGTCGATATAAGTACCATTTGATCACTACTTTTTAGCATAGACAACAACCTGTCATACTTGTTGTTTCAATGAACTGATTCTATTTTTATATTTCTAAGAAATATAATATGATACCCCTGCAGATCAATAATCTTTGACCTTGAACAACCTATTTTTAGTTTTCTAAGGATTGTAGTATGATGATGACCTTGAAATTTCTATTTTTAGATTTAAATTTTGACTATAATTCCCCAGAGATCAGTAATCTTTGACCTTGAAAACACTATTTTTAGATTTTTAAAAATTGTAATATGGTAACTTTGAAATTTCTATGTTTAGATTTTACCTTGACATTTTGACCTTGAACAGCTCCAAGAGTTTAAATTTCCCGCCAAAAGTTTGACCTTGAAGACCTTTAAGAACTTTCATTTCTCAACAGCAGAGGACGAGTTACCTTGAACTGGTCCAAAACGGACCCCTTATCACTACTCAAGGGGTGTTTTTCCTTATTACTTCTCGTTTTACCTCTCTATGTATTTCTCCATATTGTTGTTGAATATTTATGTTGTCTTTATTTTGCAGACATTTCAAATGTAGTTGCTTTTTGTTCTCTATTTTCTTCTCGATATTTTTATCGCACCATTCTAGTTTGTTTCCCTTGCTTCTGGAGCTGCTAGTTTTATGCATTTCCTTATGTGATTACATTCCTCTTCGGTTGTTTCTTTTTTCTTAGTTCAGGTTATATTTTTCTATTTCTGGGTCACATGAAGTGCTTTTGTGTTCTTTTTCTTCCGTGTTATTCTGTTTCAGTATAGACGGGATATAAATTTTACCAATGACTAAACAGTGGTCAGATCCGCAATCAGCCCACTGACCACGTTACTGTGATGCTAATTACCTACTGTGACATTTAAGCCTCCTGGTATAATCAATTGGTGTGCATTTTGGACCTGTTCGATTTTCTCTTTCAGTGTTTTTTTCAAACGTGCCTCTTTCTACCATCTAGACATCGTCATATGGAGCACATACTCCTTAAACTGTGATTATTATTACTCTAATTAAAATTGTCATTTCTATTATTCTTTCGTTTACCGCTCCCCATGATTTTATTTCATTTTTCCATCGTTTGTTAATCATTACTGATATTCCTGTCTTCGCTCTTTCGCTTTTGGGTACTCCCGTATAACAGTATATGTAATTCTTAAGATATTCGCAGTCGTTTCCCTTCTTTTTCGTTCCTGAGAGGATAATCAGGCCTAAGTTCTTTTTTTCCACCTATTAAAAGCAGTTGCCGCAGCTGACCTAGTATTTTCAGGTGAGTGCAGACTAAGGGACTTTTTGCCAGAGATATTATTTAACCCCCAACTTTCCGAAAACGAACAGTTTGGTAGATACCTAGCATATTGGTATGCCAATTCTCTAGTCTGATGATACATAAGGTCATAATGCATACGAGATGATTTTACTAAGTATTTCTCGAGATCAAATTCCTCTTCAACAGAAAAAAACATGTGTACTTGTATATTTAGAGTGATATTTTCTTATCTCCTATATGTTTGTAGCTTCATATTCATGCGCTGAAACCTGTGCATTCATATTCTAATAAATTCTTTTTATATTTTTCGATTCTCTGTTGAAGTGTACCAGATTTTAAATTATAATCACCCCCGCAACTCTAATTGGTTTCTGTTGTTTAATGACATCGGTTATCGCAGCCTTTATAGCTTTTTCATCAATGAATGCTCTTTGTGTCATTCTCATTAACCTGAAACAAGTAACACATCGTCATAAATATACGAAACTTTGTTATACTAGTAACATATTTGCTAGTACGCTGCATCAATATACTTCTCTAATATATGTATCAATGTGTCACATATGGGCTCCGATACAAATAATTACATGTGATACACCTAACCTGCAATATCGCAATATTTCAGGCTCATATTCCATTAATATAAGTAATTTGACTGTAATCTCATTATATTTAGAATTTACATCAGTTCTACATACATAAACACAACATTTACATCAAATGGGACTTATATCTCGATAGCTGAGTTGGTGAGAGTGGTATTCTAGCAAAGTACATGTTCCAGATTCAAATCCTACTCGAGGTAAATCTTTGATTTACGTTATTATAAGTTTTTGTTATGAACGAATAAGTTCAAAGGCAAATATGTAATTAAAAATTATTATTAATCTTATTAAATACATAAATAAAAAGTTTACCTCGAGTAGGATTTGAACCTACGACCTGTACTTTGCTAGAGTACGCGCTAACAACTGTGCCATCAGTTCAAGCCCCAATCGATGTAAATTTTGTCTTTATGTATGTAAAACTGATGTAAATTAATATAATGTGATTACAATCAAATTACTTATATTTACCTTGGAACTTATTCGTTCATAACAAAAACTTTTTTTTTTAATATTAGTCAAGTTGCTTTGGTATGTGTGAATCCTTGCGATATTGCAGGCTCACATTCCATTAATATAAGTAATTTGATTGTAATCTCATTATATTTAGAATTTACATCAGTTCTACATACATAAAGATAAAATTTACATCGATTGGGGCTTAAACCTTGATGGCGCAGTTTTTTTTTCTTTTTTTTTTGTTAGTATACTCATGCTTATGGTTAGTAATAACTTATTTACAACTTATATATATATATATATATATATATATATATATATATATATATATATATATATATATATACACATATACATGTATATCTTATTTGTAGACTGCTCAGGAGTCCTCCTCTTCAGCCCTGGTCTATCAAAGAAAAGATTTATATTTTTTTGAATATTTAATAATGCGTTAATTGGTTTAAGTGTGTGTGTGTGCGTGCGTACGTGCGTGCGTGCGTGCGCGCGCGCGTGCGTGCGTGCGTGCGTGGGTGTGTGTGTGTGTATGTGTTGTTTAGTGGGGTGTAGCGTGCTTAGTGTGATGATTCGATTCGCGGGGAGATGGGTGAATTTTAATTTGGGTTTTTTCGTGGAAATTGGGGAAAACGGTAGTTGTAGGGTGTGATAAGGATCTCTTTGGTAGGGATAGTATCGCCGAAGATTCTCTTATGTGCAAAGTTTTTCTGTAGTGTTTGGATTCTGTGTGTGATGGTTGGTATGTTTGCGTGTTATGTTGTGAAGTCGCTAGGGTACCTGAGAGGTAACCTGTGTATGCGTCTGAGTATTCGGAATTCACAGGAAGCAATAGAGGAAAGGTGATTGAGATTTATGTTAGTGTATATGGGTGCTTGGAAATTCATAACAGGGCGAATATATGTTTTGTAAGTGTGTTGTTGTGTTTTGGGGTGGCAGCCTCTGGTTCTACCCCGAAGGGCGCCCAGTAGGTTTGCGCGGTTTCTTATCCTGTTAAGTGTTCTTTGTACATCGGGGAGCCAATTGACGGTTCTAGTAAAGAGGATTTCTAGGTAGGTGACTTCTTGTTGGATTGGGAGTCTTTAATGGTTTAGGGCGAGGGAAACGTTTCTGGAGGCAAGGTTTGGGAACTTGTAATTAGGATGTCGGAAGAGAATTGTTTGGGTTTTGGTGGGATTGACGGAGACCATCCACCGTTTCGCCCAGTTGGAGAAGTTCCGAAGGGTTTTGGATATGAGGCGGGAGGCCGTTTCGCTGTTCCGATTAACCGTCCAGAAGGCGGTGTCACGCGAAAACTGCGCAACGACTACTCCGGGTTGTGTGACTTCGGGAATGTCGGATGCGAGATAATACGGAGGATCAGGCTAAGGCAGAACCTTGCAGTACGCCTGCTGTAGATTGGAAAGGATCTGAGAAGGTTTTTCCTACTTTGACTCGAACTGGGCGATTGGTCAGGTACGAGAGTAGGAGTTTGGAGAAGGGGACGGGAACGTTGAGGTTACGGATCTTGTGCAGGAAACCGGCGTGCCAGATCCTGTCGAATGCTTGCTTAATGTCCAGAAACACAGCCAGATTGCATTGCTTGTGATTGAATGCTCTGGTGGTCTCTATAAGCAACTTCAACAAGGGATCGTGACACGTTCGGTTGATACGGAAGCCGAATTGGCTGTTGCGCAGGAGGTCGTTAAATTCGAGGTGGTACCTGAGTGGCTTGGCTAGAATCTGCTCAAAGCATTTCTCGAGGTAGCTCAGGCGGGAGATTGGTCTGTAGGAGGAGGGTGGGGTTAGGTCGGCTTGGGGTTTGGGTATCATGCCGGCGGAGGCTGATTTCCAGTCCGTCGGGAAGTGGGATAGGATTAAGCAATGGTTGTAGATGTTGGAAAGTAATCGGAGGACTGGATCGGGTAAATGACGGAGGATTTTTCGATTTAGGCCGTCATGGCCTGGGGCAGAGTTTTTCCCTTTTTTGAAATATGTGTGGACCTGGTCGGGCGTGGTGGGGGCATAAAAAGTATTCTCGTTATCGAGTTGGATTTCAGGAAGGTTAAGGTTGCGGAATTCTTTAAGGCGGCCCTCGAGGGGTCGAGCCGGTTATCGAATTGGGGATCATCGAGGGATTGGAAAATGGATGACCAAAAAAATCGGCCTTGCCTTGGCCAAGGGAGATTAGGTTGCCCTGTAGGTCGGTTAGGTGGAATTTAGGGTTGACTTTCCTTCTGGTCAGTCTATCGAACTGTTGGAAGAATTTACCATTTTCATAATCTAGCTGGAAGGTGGCTTTGGTCCAGGAGTCTTCGGCGTGTTTGTTCGCCTGGTTAAAGCGTTAAATAGAAAAATAGAAAAAGAAGAAAAACAAGTGTTAAAATAAAACAATACATTAAAATTAATTAAAACAATATTTTTATTAAACTGATACCTATTACTTTACACGACGTCGATCCTGTAGTTGGTGGTGGTAGTGTTCTGGACGCTTCTTTATGTTATTCTTCGCTCCTGCTATATTCCGGCGGCTCCTGCTTGCTGTTAGGCTGTGGCTCCTCTACTGGTGACCACTTCTTTGTATTATCTGTATGCAAGCAGTGACAGATCTAACTCCGAAGCGGCGAAGATCACGATGCCGGAACGAAGAGCGTAAAAACGCTAAGTTCTTTTTTGGAGTTAAGAGATTTGTAACAAAAATCACAAAGGCTCTTACGCGAGTAGGGGCTTACGTTGGATACCGAGATTGGGACTGCCCTGGCCAAATGGAAATGCAGCGTGCAGAAGTCATGTAGGGTTAATTTATTACAAGACCTCCTTAATTATAGTATGGATGGCAATATAAAATGTTTAAAAACGGCAAAATAATAAATAATTAAATACCAAATATTTATTAAGAATGGTCTCATGATTTTTATTATCAATCTCATGAATTTCTAACATCGTGCCCATGAAAAAGCAGAATTTTGGTCACACAATATCATCAAATAAATATGACCAGTCTGAAAACAGTAACAAGACAATAATCTGTTGAAATTAGCACATACGCAATTATAATTCACTGTGGCATAAGGTATTATTTCATCAAATGTAGATTACAATATGATTTCAAACAATTACAAAAGATGTTCAAAATCCTTTGCTCTCTCACATAACTCCATAGGAAGAAGTCAGGCTGTGTTAGATCTGGAGATCTTGCCGGAAACACAATCTGTCCAAATCGACCGATTCACTTATTCTCAAATCTTTCATCTAAATAATTCCGAACAATACGGCTGAAACCACACAGCTTCACTAACATTTTGTGAAACATGTGTGGTATAAGGTATTATTTCATCAAATGCAGATTAAAATATGATTTTAAGAAATTACAAAAGATGTCCAAACACATCATGATTAGCTTGACTACATTTTAAAATGCTTTGCTTAAAGGATTTATCAACAATAATACATGCCAATGCTTCACGGATTTGTCATAAAAATCTTATTAATTTATGTTAAACGCCTTTATTTAACTCACAGTTTGTATGTTTTATGTGTCAAAATCTGTAATCGATTTTTCGACCACTTCTACAAGTCCAATGGATTTGAAACTCTCGCAAAATTATGTATTTCCGATGACAATACAATCTTTTAGCATTTACGGTACAGAAAAATGCTTAAGTAAACCATGATTAACATAAATTTCAGTTGTCAATGGTTTAAATAACAGTATCAATGTCTAACCGGCAGGACTTTTGGTCTAATGGTAAAATGATCGCCTGCCATGCGGTCGATGCGGGTTCGATTCTCGTCCAATGCAACTTCTTAAAAAGAACTTCAGTTTCACATTGTTGGCCCTACAAATTACTTTATTTTTTACACACTTTTATTTATAAATTAACTCATAACTAATCATTTTAAACAAATTATGAATGAATTAAATCATAGATCTTGGATTTAAAAAAAATAGGTGTGGCATGATAGATACATCGCTTTAAATGTTTGACAAGACTAAACAGTAGAAAACAATTTTTTTGTTTGCACCAAAATATGAATAAGCATCTTTACGACAAAAAATTAAAGCATGGGGCGCTCATCACAATTCATTTATTTCCGTCACATGTTTATAATATGAGCGCCCTACGCTTTTATTTTTATTTTTGATTATATTTTACTGCAACAAAAATTGCTTTCTCCTTATTTGTGCACTTTATACGCGTAAATAAAAGGAGGATTTTATTCTTTTTTCATAGTAAAATGTAAATATTGGAAAACGCATTGGCATCCCCCTCCTTTATTATGCTCAGAAATGATATTTTCAAAGTTATAGCTCATCGTCCAATTTTCCGAGATAGTATACATTTTGTTTCTTCGTAGCAGTTACGCTAGTTATCGGATCAAAACAACTTCCACACATTTCTCTTACTTCCTTTACTTACCAGGATTTTTTCCCAAACCTCTAGGCCTTGCCATTGTCGAGATGGAGCCGCTCCGTATCCTTATCCGGACACCTGATATACAGAGTAAGTAAAAAATAATGGGTCAACACTAAGCTGGAGATATTAGACACCAAAATATTGTTTGAGCTCATTATGCCTTTAAGAAATAGAGGGTGTTGAAAATTTAAATTTTATTCTGAAATTTCGCAATAATTGAGGAAGTTTTGATAACATGAATCTGAAAATTGGTAGTGTTGACACAACGTGTCAATGTACCTCGTCAATAATATTTTAATAGTATAACAAGGTTTATAATGTTGCGTGACGATGTGTTACTTATTTCAGGCTAATGAAAATGGCTCGCACTTATCACAAAAAGACACAAAGAGCATTACGCTATAAACGCTGCAATAACCGATGTCATTAAACATCAACAATCAATTAGAGTTACAGCGACTGATCATAATTTAAAGTCTAGTACACAGAGAATCGAAAAATTAAAAATAATTCATTATAATGTAAATGTAGAGGTTTCAGAAAACTCAGGGCATGAAAATGATGCTACGAACATAAACGAGATTAGAAAAAATCGCTCTAAATATACAAGTCTTTTCTGTTGAAGGAGAATTTGATCTCGAGAAATATGTAGTAAAATCATCTCGTATGCATTATGACCTTACGTACCGTCAAACTAGAGAATTGGCATACCAACACGCTAAGTATCTACCAAACTGTTCCATTCCTGAAAGCTGGGAGTTCAATAAAATCGCTGGCAAACATTTTGGATGCAGTCCTTTATGAAAATACATTAGTCCCTTAGTCCGCGCTCGCCTGACAATACTAGCTCAGCTAGGGCAACTGCTTTTAATAGGACAACAGTCACCGAATTTTAAATAGCTACATGATTGTAATGGAGTGCTACAAATTTTCACCAGACAGAATACACAATGTAGATAAGACTGGGACCACCACAATGCTCTCCTAACCCCGGATTAATACATAATCAAGTAAAATAAAGTAAACGTTAAATGTTAGAAAAGGCTGATTTTTAAACATTTGCAACATGTTGACTAAATGGTTTCAGGAGAACTGAGACAATGAGTGACCTGCTGTGGTATTATGAGTATAACAGGCTCCACAATACCACCTATATTTGTATTCCCGAGGGTGAAATATAAAAGTTATTTTATAAATGGTGCCCTACCAGAATTATTGGGTTTCTTTTCGAAAGAACGGATGACGGGACCGTCGAATTTTACTTTTACTTGATAACCACGATTGAAACTACATTATTTTGCAGAGATTACGGAATTACACTTCTTTCATTTCCTCCTCACGCCTTGCATAGATTACAACCTTTGGTTATAGTAGTGTACGATCCATTTAAAGCTTATAAGTGTAGTTACTTGCCGATATCATCCAATCCTGCAAAGTATGACATACCAGGATTAGGAAATAAGGCATATTTAAACTCGTTCACACCAAGAAATATTATAGAACCTTTGAAAAACCAGGACTTTTGCCAATTAACCGTTTAGCTTTTTCAGACTGTACGTTGCCTTCTATAACTGATCGTAAAAAGGTTATAGAGAATGAAAATATACCGATATTTCAATAAAACAGTAACTGTGTCAATAGGCCAGGACCTCAGAACCAATACGAGGTACATCTTCTTCTGTAGTAACTGGGCAGTTACCGACCACTTCTTTAACATCTTCAGTAACAGCTAGCAATAAAATTGTTGAAAGATCTAAAAGCTTATCACTTACCAAGTTGTTCTACCGAACAGATTAGGCCATTTCCTAAAGCTCAGCCGAGGAAATAAACAGCTAGGCAGAAGAAGGGAGTCCTTACACTACAGAAAAAACAAAATGAGAGGACATCGCGAAGAAAAGAGATCCAAAAGAATTAAGCAAACATCCAAGAAGGTGAAATTTGATTTCAAAGAAAAGACTCAAAATATCCAACGCTCATCCGAAAATGACAGCAAAGTCAAAATGTGCTTATCTGATTCAATTAACGATGTAAGTTATGAAGAGCTAGCAGCGTTGTGCGATGATGATGGATTACATGTACACCTTGTGAGAAATAAAAGTGACAATAGATAATTTGTTTCCCCTGATGTTCAAAACATCAGCCTATCGATTCAAGAAGATGTTGTGTTCAAACTACCCAAATCAGTAGCTGCTAGTGGTACACCCCGCCAAAATTAGCATTTAACCCTGTTATCAGTTTTAAATGTAAGTCATAAGCCTCTAATTCTAGTTTTGCTAGTTTTGAATAATGACATTTAATTTCTAAACCTAGTCATTTACGCTTGGCAAGTTCAAGCGACCTTTACCTGCATATGAAATTGAATTACTAACCTACGGCAATCTTTGAGAAATTTGATGTCAGTATTAAACAAAAATATCTTACTCTTAATATTAAAATACTGTTCCTCAACCTTGACCGGGAAGCCATCTCACCTTAGAAATTTAAACACGGGAACTGTGGCAGGACCTGTAACAAACAAAATGCACCCACCTGCCACACAACAATTAAAAAGCCGAACGAGTTTCAATAGCTAAGCTATCATCATCAGCGGTCGACTGGGACGAACTAAAGGAATTTCTAATTTTCTATATATATATATATATATATATATATATATATATATACATATATATAAAGTAATGGCGGATGTAGTTATGTTAAAAATCTGAAATTACGAAGCTGTAGGTTTTGGATGACGCTGAGTTCAAATATAATATTGTCCTGAATCTGGCACTTCCGGTTATACCGGAAATAGGCGTCAACTTTGTTATTTTAAATGGAACCTACTATTTTTTATTTTATTTTCGAATTCTACATGAAATTCTAGATAAAATTAGTGCACAATATCCTATACCAAAAGTATTTTCCAGATATTTCGTTTTTTTTTTAATTTTGAAAAAATCCTAGTCCGTATTGAATAACGATATCTCCATTAATAACGTCGCTAGTGACGTGAAATTGTAACCAATAAACAACAAGCGCTTGCCCGTTAACTTCATATATCCATTTCATTGATATTTCATACAGGGTGTTTTAAACGTAGCCGCCAACATGCATAATTTAAATCATTTATAAGTTGCTTACTTTAAATAGAACACCCTGTATTTTATTACATTTTCCGCTGTATTTTTTTAAACCAATTCGTTTGGTATCAGTATTCCCTATACCTAAATCTAACCACTTTTGAGATATTTCATTATCTTAGTTAAAACATAACAATACTTAATTATTTCAACATTAGTAAAGGGTAGGCCATGATTTCCATTATTAACCAATAACCTGAAAGGATTATTAATTGTGGATATCATTAAAAACGTTGACTAGGTATTTTGTATTAATTTAATTAGATAACTTACAAACAAAAATAACTAAATGTAATATTAAACAAATAAAGTTTTACAATAAGTGTTCAAAATTAGCACCATCTACTTCTAAACATTTATGAATCCTTTTCATTAAGTTATGTCTTGTAGTTCTGGGAATATGGTCGGGTGTTAGAGAATTAAAGGCAACTAAGACTCTCTGCATCATATCTTCCTTTGTCTTAACAGGTTTGGAAAATACCTGATTTTTAATGTAACCCCAAATACCAAAATCTAGAGGAGCCAAATCAGGAGAGCGAGCTGGTCAACGAAACGGACCCTGATTGGCAATCCATCTATCATCAAACACGTCGTAAAGATGCTGAGCAACAGGCCCAAAGTTATGAGGAGGTGCTGCATCTTAATCATACCAAGCTAAAGCCTCTCCATTTCTTAAAGTATGTAACGCCGGTCGTATGGCTTCTTCTAAAATGTGGTAATACCTTATACCATTTAAATTTTCATCATAAAATTTTAATGATAAAATTTTATCGTCTTTTATTGCACAAAAATCGTTAAAACTGTAACTATCTTGGAAATAACGTTCTCTACTAACATGTGGATTTTCATTAGACCAAAAATGGGAATTATGTCGATTATATAATCCATTTTTGCTAAACTTTGCTTCATCACACCATATAACTTTATTTATGAAGTTTTCATCCTCTTTGGCCTTCATTAAAAACCATTCACAGAATCCTACCCTTTGAGGAAGATCACCTAATTGTAAGTGTTGCACCAAATGATATGAAAATGGTTCCCATTGTGTTTTTTTTTTAAATGCGATAAATTGTTCTCGTCGACAAAGTAAGATCTCTCTCACAATCTCTAATGGAGGCATTTGGAGAGGCCGTAAAATAACCCAAAACATTAATTTCGTTTATGTCACTGTCCACTAGTGGTTTATTTTTATTAATTTTTGTCTTAAATTGACCAAACTGACGGCAGTTTTTAAGCCATTTGGATATCTTTCTGCAAAAATACGGCAAGTCCGTTTAACAATTCTATTACACTCGCCGTAAATAATAATAAGATTTAAAAAATCATCATTAGTAAATCCTACATTTGCCATTATTTACTATGAAATATAAACTGGTAAAGAAAGCTGTCAACACAACATAAACAATTAACGTTCTAACTATCAAATCTTTGACAGCCATAGCATACCCTTTAGTAATGTTGAAATAATTAAGTGTTTTTATGTTTTAACTAAGATAATGAAATATCTCAAAAGTGGTTGGATTTAGGTATAGGGAATACTGATACCAAACGAATTGGCTTAAAAAAATACAGCGGAAAATGTAATAAAATACAGGGTGTTCTATTTAAAGTAAGCAACTTATAAATGATTTAAATTGTGCATGTTGGCGGCTAAGTTTAAAACACTCTGTATGAAATATCAATGAGATGGATATATGTAGTTAACAAGCACGCGCTTGTTGTTTATTGGTTACAATTTCACGTCACTAGCTTCGTTATTAATGGAGATATCGTTATTCAATGTGGACTAGGATTTTTTCAAAATTTAAAAAAAAATCGAAATATCTCGAAAATACTTCATTTTTGGTATATGTGCACAAATTTTACCTAGAACTTCATGTAGAATTCGAAAATAAAATAAAAAATTTTAGGTTCCATTTAAAATGACAAAGTTGACGTCTACTTCCGGTATAACCGGAAGTGCCACATTATATTTGAATTCAGCGTCATCCAAAACCTACAGCATCGTAATTTCAGATTTTTAACACAACGTTATCCGCCATTACTTTTAATCAAAACTTTTCGCGCCACACCCTGTACATATATATATATATATATATATATATATATATATATATATATATATATATATATATATATGTATTTGTGTGTGTGTGTGTGTGGTATGCCTGTGAAAAGAGAGAGAGAGAGATAGAGAGGGAGAGAGAGAGACAGAAAAAACCGGGATGTTTACGTAAAGGTACTTTATTTTGAAATTTTACATAAACTTGAATTTGATACATTTGATAATAACGACAAAATGTCAGTTACATGAAACATTAAAAATACATCACACAAAAGAAATATAATTCTAAAACTTATCCAGAAACAATACTATCAACATAGAGCAAACATAAACAATTCCTATAATTTTCACACAGCATTCGTAAACTAGTCAAAGATTTTAAGTATCGCCCCGTTCCAATATTCACTAACAAAATTAAAAAGATTTTATCAGTAGAATGCGAAACACATCTTAGAAAGATCACAATAATTATGTCTAATTTCAAATTGCTATTTTATTTAAAGACTTTTCGTTGAAAAAGCATAAAACACAAAATTCTCATAATTATTTACTAAAATGAGTTAAGAGTCAAATTAGCACACTAGTCTAATTTCGGTTAAAGTAGATAAGCTAACACTTTAGTAATTATTTCAAAAGATCGACCAGTCGATAACCGATGATGATAACATGGCTATTGAAACCCGTTCGGTCTTTTTTAATTGTGTGTGGTACGTGGGTGTATGTTGTTTGTTATAGGCAGAAAGTTAATATTTTATTATTAATGAAAATTTCGAAATTTTAAATGGAAATGCTACAACAAAATTTCAAAAAGATGTGAAACAAAGTTTACTGTAATATCTGCTTTACCGATTTAGAGAAACAAAAAATTTTAAACAAAAACCCACAAGCACTAAATCTATATGGTCTCATAAAAATTCACAAACTATATATGCCCATTAGACCAGTAGTTTCTTACATACCAAGCACCTGCTCATATCTTAGCAAATAAACTAAACCACATAATAACTAACAATTTAAAGTACAAATCAAAATTTCTATCGAAAATTTTTGAGAACTAATTAATTAACTATAAAACATAAAATTACCACTACATAACATACTTGTAAGTTTTGTTGTTAATAGTTGTTTTCTAAAATACACCCTCAAGAATGTACGCGTTTATTAAATATTTTTTTATTTAATAATGTTAAATTAATTGGAAGAATGAAGTTAATTCAGTTATTTGATCCCTGTGCTAATCAAAATTATTTCAGGTCAAGACTAAGATTTATCTACAAAAAGACGGTTTACTTATGGCCCATTCGCCCATTTTAGCTAATATCTTTATGGACAATTTAGAAAATTAATTTTCCTTTTTAGTTAAATGTGTCTGATGAGATTGATGATATTTTAGCTTGTTTTGATAGGTTTTATTAATGATTTTTAATTAATATCAACCATATGTACTGTCCCATTTTGGGTGAGACTGCAGGTTTTCTCGGCTATTAATAAAGATAGAGCCTTGCGATTTTCGTGAACCGTTGCTACTTTTTTGAGAAACGTTTAATGCCATCAAAATATTTTTTGAAACTTATTTGCGGTCTAAGTTACAAGGCGATTTTGAAAATTTGTACTATTTGTGGGTACCCTGTATCTCTACTATTGCAAAGTCATCAAAAAGGTATTAATGTTAACTGATAGATATTTTTGCGAACAATTCATTGGCGTACTCAAACAATTTGTTTAGAGTACCGTTTTCAAGATATAACCCAAACGTATACTTTTTTTAATTGAACACCCTGTATATTTATAGCTCGTTAAATTTGTTATTTTTTTCTCTTTAAAATGATGTATAACATTATATACTTATATTTCATTAAAAACTGTAAAATATTAATTTTTTATGGGTTGGCCATCCTATTTGTCGTTCTCTTTAATCTTTTTGCCTTAAAAATAAAATAGAAAGTAGTTAATTCTCTATTTCCATTTGTTGTGGTAAATATCCAAAAGTTATAAAAACTTTATTTTATTAAAATATTTCTTGAAATAAATATAGAGAATAAAATATTTCCAGGATTATGCCACCGAAAAAGACAGGCAGTTATAGTAAATGGTCCGAAAAGGATATGGAAATGGCCATTAAGACTTACAAAGATGGAGTTGGATTAAATGAATGCCAACGAAGATTTAATATCAATAAATCAACTAACTCTATTAAGACATATTCGACAAAAATCGCAAATAGTGGCATAAAACGAATGGGTACAACAAATATTTTTTATGTTGAAATGGAAACATTAGTCAAACATATTCTAAAGTTTGAAAAAGTGTTTTTTGGTTTAGCAATAAAAGACGTCCAGAAAATTGCATTTCAACTTGCAGAAAAGCACAAACTACTTCATAAAATTAATAAAGAAAAATGCATGGCTGGGAAAGAATGGTTTTATGGGTTCATGGGACGTCATAAGGAATTATCACTCAGACAACCAGAATCTATTTCTCTTGCACGAGCAAAAGGATTTAGCAAGGAAAGAGTAACAGAGTTTTACGAACTTCTGGAAAAGTTGGTCGACAAATACAATATTGATGCGAACACAATATTTAATGTTGACGAACCCGGGTATTCCACAGTTCCAAAAAGAATGCAGAAGGTTATAGCTAAAAAAGGCAAAAGACAGGTGGGTGGAATTACTAGTGGTGAAAGGAGAGTTAACACAACACTTGTGTGCTGTACTAATGCTACTGGCCTTTATATCCCCTCCGTGATAATTTTTAAGAGAAAAAGATATGCTCCTGAATTAGCAAAAGGTGCTCCCAGTTAAAGTATTTGTCAGATTTCTGACTCTGGTTATATTAACTCTGACTTATTCCTAGTTTGGATAAAACATTTTCACAAAATTGTAAAAAGTGGCCGTAACAAAGATGTTCTTTTGCTATTAGATGGATATACAACACATAGTAATAACTTAGAAGCTTTAGAATTTTGTCGCGAGAACCATATTCATCTTCTTCAGCTACCTGCACATACAACACATAGACTCCAGTCCTTAGATGTAGCATTCTTTAAACCACTACAAAGTTATTTCGTGTAGGCACTAAATTCTTGGTTAAGGGCTCACGTTGGACAAGGAATTTCAGCTTACGATATTTCAGAACTTATTAGTGAAGCATATGGAAGGGCAGCTACTGTTGGAACAGCTGAAAATGCTTTTAAAGCACCATGTATTTGGCCTGTCAATAGAAATCTTTTCCCAGACCACCTTTTTGCACCTTCCCTTACAGTCCAGCGACAAATAGAAAAATAAAATCACGAAATACCTGAGAAAATACCTGAAGACAAAAGGCCTGAAGACAAAACACCTGAAGACAAAACACCATCAAAATTAAATAGCCAGACTGGTCCATCTTCATCTGCTATTTTGTCCGAAATCAGTCCTAACACATTTAATAAAGGTTTAGAAGAGATCTGTACCAGTCCAAAGAATTCCCAAGTCAGTGGTACAAAAAAAAAACGTCAACACACCACGTCATCAGCTGTAGAACTGACTAGCACACCATACAAAAATGAGCTGTTGCTAAAAAAAGAAATATGGAAGAGTCAGAAACGGCAAAAATAAATACGAAGGACAAGAAAACTAAAGAAGCTATTCAAAAACTAAAATCTGATTTGCTCAATAAAACAAAAGGACTGATTAAAAACAAACAACCGAAACAAAAACCAAAAATACGACAGAGAAAGAGAAATACTAAAAAAAAACAAGTTTCGAGGAATCAACTGATTCAAGCGAAGAAGAAGGTGAAGATGCACTGTGTTTATATTGTCACGATTCTTATTCCAACTCTGTAGCGGATGAAGGATGGGCTAAAAGTCAAGTGTGCTCAAAATGGACACACGAAAAGTGTGCCGGAATCAAAGAGGACGAGATTTTGATTTGTGACATATGTAAAGATTAACTTTTAATGTGGATTCAAATTAGGTTACTAGTGGTTCATTTTAGGCAACCGGTTGCCTAATTTGAACCATTTTTCTGAAAATTGTTTTTTATTTGCTACATAAAAATGTTTTATTTTTGTTCTTAAAATTCAGTAATAACGGAATAATGGCTATTTCTTTGGAAATGGTTCAAATTAGGTAACTCTCCCCTAATAATAACACATTTATCAAGTAGTTAGGGAAACAAATGAACATCTACACAGATATTGTTGAATCTGTCAAAGAAAATATTTAATATTTAAATTCTCGTTTATTTAAAACTACTAATTAATCACCGAAGCTTTAAAAATGTATGTGAACAAGTAGAAAAATGTAGTTATTAAATTGAATAGTTAATATTTGTTTCTTATTTTAATTTTAGATATTCAGAAAGACACCAACCAAGCCGAAATACTTTTTATAGACTAAAATGAAATTTAATAAACTATGGATCATACTTCAAACCACGATCACAAAATTACAATAAACAATCGGGAGGAACAGGAAATAAACGTTTTGGCATATGTTCAGGCAGTCCCCCAAACTTCGTGCAGAAAAATTGAGACGGAAACAGGGGTAACACAAACATAATCTCAGATAATTTTACGTAAACATAAATTTAAACTATGTAAGGTCAATCTAGTTCAACATTTACATCCCGGTGATCCAGGGAGAAGGATCATTTTTTGCAACTAGTTTTTGGAACAACGTCGAATTGATAATAATTTTGCACGAAATGTGATTTGGTCAGACGAAGCCTGTGTCAGCAGCGCTGGAGTTTTTAATAGGTATAACACTAGGCATTGGTACCAAGAAAATCAACAAATTACTTTTTAACGCCATCAACAGGGAAGATTTGGTTTTATTGTTTCCTGTTTCACATTTAGAACGCATATTTATTATTATATTTTTGAAGGAGGGCTCACTTAAAACAAATATTTAGATATTTTGGAAGAGATTTTACCCCAAGTGTTAGATGATGTGCCGCTGGCTAACCGAAATTCAATATTCTTTCAACAAGATGGAGCTCCTGCTCACAATTCTGGAATAGTAGAATTTTTGGATCGCAACTTCCATGATCGTTGGTTGGAACAAATCTTCGATGGCCTGCAAGGTCACCAGAATTGTCAATTTTTGATTTTTTTGTATGGTTATATTTAAAAAATCAAATATACAAAAATCATCACAATAATATCAACGAACTTCGTGAAGCAACCGAGTAGGCGTTTCGCGATTTAGATGGATCGCCCCTAAAACTGTCAAACGCGTTAAGAAGAATACGAAAAGTATGCGATTTATGTGTAAGAGAAAATGGTCATCCCAAGGATCTATCTTTATTAATATCCGAGAAACCCTGCAGTCTCGCCCAAAATGAGATACAGTGTGCATCCCAAAATGCAATTTACAGTAGAGAAAGAACAAAATAGAGCTATTAATTTTCTGGATTTAAACATAAAAATTAATTCACAGAACAAGATTGTGTTCTCTATACTCAGCAAACCTGCACATACGAACATTACTATTCCAAAGGATTCATATAACCATAAAACATATAAGTTAGCTGCATGTTGATCATTAGTACATAAAGTAATAGAATAACCAAACAAATTGCAATAGTGAGATATCAATTATAAAACAATATGCATTTCAGATATAATCGACATTTTAGTTAAAAAAAACAAATTATCTATCAAAAAACCAACAAAAAATAAAATATGAAATTAGCAGGTAGTTTTCAAAACTAATTCCAATTTTCTTAAATGTTTATTTAATGCGAAACATTCAACTAACGACATTTTGAAGTTCGGTATTCATAAATTAAACTGCACATTATGTAATTCTGTTCATATTGGACAAACACTTAGGGACTTTGATATTAGATAACAAAAACACGTTGTGTTCGAAATATAAACACACAGACAAATCAAATTATGCCAAACATTTAATAGTAAATAATTACCTTTTGTTGCTTTGTGAAGTCGTAAGGTGATTAATTACTATTAAATGTTGGACATAATTTGATTTGCCTATGTGTTTATATTTGTAACATATAATGTGTTCTTTGTATTTAATATCAAAGTTCCTAAATGTTTGTCCAATATAA
This sequence comes from Vesta saturnalis, assembly GCA_036346205.1. Taxonomy (NCBI): domain Eukaryota; kingdom Metazoa; phylum Arthropoda; class Insecta; order Coleoptera; family Lampyridae; genus Vesta; species Vesta saturnalis. The sequence goes on from JARFJB010001834.1 coordinate 1,029,072, forward strand.
ACAGAATTCGTTAGTAACAATCACCTTATGACTTCACAAAACAATATTACATTTTTAGACAAATGAGATGTTTTAGAAGCATTTGAAATTTATAAACATAAATAGAAAGTGCGTTTAATGAATGAACATGTTGATCTTAGACTCTCACCGTTAACAGACATTTTAAATATAGAATTATAGTTTACATCAAGTTTGCTGTGTTTACCTTAATGATTGGATACTATTATTGTTTGTTTTATTATTTTACTTACATATTGTCTCTTGATAACCATACATGTATTAAAATTAATATACTAAACAGAATACGACACAAAAAATTAAATATGAAGGTAGCTAATTTTACAGGTCAAGTAATATTAGATAACCCAAATACTAAATAAACAACCAATGTGCCGTTTGATACAGCTATCTCAATAATGTATGTTACCTTATCAAATCCTTTTAACCGCACTTATTTATATTTATATTTATATTTTGCCAAATTTATTAAAATTTATAATTGTATTTTTTGTGCCGTTATTCCCATTTGCAAGTAATACCGTTTGGCAAAAGTTAAACTAATTTAAAACATTCTTAAGTTTAATGTAGCTAATTAGAATCATATTTTAAGTTATTTTTCATAACATCTGACAGGTTTAAGGTAAACACTCTAAACCTTACATTACAGACACACTCAGAAAGCTATTTTTTGTGTTTTTAGGAAACCTTATGTAATGCCTTTGATGGTGTAGTAATCTGAGAGTTGACAACGTTGTGTTTATGGGTAACATTGTCACGTATGGTGATATATTTTTTTAATACTAGTATGTTAAGATATCGTAAATAGGAATTTCGAAAAACTGCAGCTTTCCGAAAACATTATTTTGTTGTTGTAGTTTCGTTAAAAAGAAATGGATTTGCTTTGATAAGCAAATTTTATCATTGCTGTG